>SDVV010000005.1:11564-68993 GCA_016164225.1 Gammarus roeselii | reverse complement strand
GGGCCTGGCCATTATGACGCGGCGGGGGTAAACCAGTGAAAACTGTGGGCCCTGCTGCTGACGACGGTTCCTCGGTACATTCGGGACCCAGAGTGTAAGTTGAGGGGCTACCGGCCGGACCCTTTAGCACAAAAGGGCTAAGTTGTGTGAATGTGAGCGTGTGAGGGTGTGAGGTGCGCCTTGCCTTCGGCCACCCCCCTTTCTGGGGGATGCGGCCTAGTGTCTGTATCTGTATGCTATCAGTGAACTGAGAGTAGAATACAATGATATTTTCCGGAGGTTGATTGGTGTACCTAGAAGTACGAATTCAAGCTTTGTATTCGCTGCATATGATGTTGACTGTCTTGAGGTACGAGCTAGAAAAAGTGCCTATAGCCTTCAACAGCGTATTACAAATTCTAATAATTCCTTCCTAAAGGCTTTATGTAATAGTGAGAGGTAGAGAGGTGGAACCGAATCCTGCTGGTGCAGGAAGATCCCGATATTAACAGAAATAAAGTCTGACATTTTTCTGCCTTTCCATGTTGTTGGCGCATTAAACGTGTCTGGATGTCAGACTGGGAGACGTCGCTGATATGTTCGCTGTCTGATGGTTAAGTGCATAAGGCTTACCTCTCTAACCTTATATACATATGCATGTGGGGGGGGGGCATACAATTTATCCCGTCGGGCTTATCACTAACTCAACTTATGAATCTATAACACGCATTTCATCCCTACTCTGTCCATGTTTCCATGTATGTTGTTTTGGTGCGGAATTTGAATGTATAGGTAGGAAGGTTCTGTCAAACTTGTTTTTTGTAAGCTTTATTGTACCATCGACTGCTTCAATAAAGTCTATTATTATTATTATTAAACCAAAGGCATGAGAGGTGAGGTTTGACATCAGCCGATAACCTCCCTGCATGTGGGTTCGGCCTTACGTTTGTATCTGTTATCTCCTTTATGGCATATTGCTCATGCGGTGGCAATGACATTAAGCCCTAATTTATGGCTTTGATAATTATTGCTGCTACCAATAATGAGGCTGTAAGCCTTCAAAAACTTTGTATCTACGTTATAAATCTACTTGTACGGTTACAGAGGATCAATCGCAATACGACTAAATATGAGATATCAAGATAAACACATTTAACTCAAACTAGGAAATACGGTTTCAAACATGTATAAAACTATAATAATTGTATTTTCTCTCCATTTCATTTTTCAAACCGGAGAAACAATAACGAAATAGTCGAAAAAGCCTTATTATTATTCGAGCTCTATCATGAGTTCGAATTTGTCTTGATGGGTAACAAGTCTAAAAATGATACGATGGAGAACATATGGAATTCTCAATATTACTGTTGATTTTCATTACAGAGTACATCCAATTTGACTTTATCATCACAGTTTGGTCTATGGACGAGCAAGTGTTGGCGTTGAACATTTTTCTTCCTGTAACATGTACGTGAGAATTATTACCTACATCAAATTAATGCGTTTAATAGATTAAACTTTCGTTGGTCGGAGAACCTTCATAAAAAGCCATAATTGTTTCTTAACTTTTTATAACTCCAACATCTGTAATCTTTAATGTCAGAGAATAATTATCTTCCGTACACTTAAACGCGTTTGCATATTTCTCCCAGAGAAAATAGGTTACCTTACGCCCGTTCTCCATCTATGAGTGGTTTACAGTCGGATGCTGATATAACCAAGATTTAGAGTCTAGTCTACAAATGTGTTCAAACATTTGACGGGAGAAGCACACCAACTTGAAGTTCGATTTTGCTTATGTTTCCAATGGGAAGTTTTAAGAGTGAGATTTAAGAAAAATCTATAAATCGAGTAATGTCCGCTCTCTCCTGCGGATATTCTTTCTGCGCGCTTTTTAATTGAAGGGCACAATGTCCGATACTGGATTCTGCTTGTAATATTTTCTTTTTATACGTAATTATTTCTGCAAAGAAATCAGATGTCTTCCAATTCGTTCTATCATATCATTAATATTGCTGGCAAATTCGTTTATGGGTTGTCGAATGCAAAGAAACAAACCACACTTCTCGAACAATAAATTCAAATCAATAATAAGAATTTGAACTCTGGACTTTGTATCTCAAATTATGTTGTTAAATGATTTATTATATCATTTGCTTCTTGGTGAAATGTTTTGAGAGACCTTATCCTTTCGTTGTTTAGTTAACCTCCATTTTTATCTAATTTTCTCTAGTCCCCGTTCAGGCAGAGACGAGCGTGTGCACCGAGTCCTTGTCTGGACCAGGCATGTTGCTATCTTGCATGACGCCAGCAATGCGCCTATGCGCAATGCCGAAACGCTGGGAAACCGCGAACGAATAACGCCTGCAAATACGCACTTCGCTTCTGTGAGAAACATGAGGACAAAAAACGTGCAACGAGTTTGTGTGAGAAAATGATTAATAGGCGGATGATTGATTTCTGGGAAGAAATTAAAAATCTGAAACCGTTTGACAGCTCTGTTTCGCAATGTGTGAATGGTATAACAGGGGAGGGAAATATTACAGAGATGTGACGCGACCACTTTGATATGTTCCTCCTGGCTCCTCGTGTGGATGCTCTTCAAATTGTGCTAAATATATACGAGGCGGAGGTCGCAACGCTAGATATTAAGTATAATACCAGCAAATCTGTTGGCATGCTAGTGAAACCACGCAATATGCTAAAGTTTCAGTTCCGAATGAATAATGTGTTAGATGGAACTTGGTTGGATTATGTGGACAGTTTTCCCTACTTAGGGCACTTAATAACAAACAACCAGTGTGACAATGCTGATATCTCTAAACAGCTTTGGAAATTAGGCGCGATTGACAAACAGCTTGTAAGGAAATGTAAGTTTTGCACGACAGATATTCAGATACAGCTCTTTAAAACCCATTGCTACTCTATCAGATGCATTTCACTGTGGTGTAAATTAACACGAGCCACTACCAGTAAACTGAGAGTAGCATGCAATGATATTTTCCGGAGGTTGATTGGTGTGCCTAGAAGAACGAGTGCTAGCTTCATATTCGCTGCATATGATGTTGACTGTCTTAATGAACGAGCTAGAAAAAGTGCCTATAGCCTCCAGGAGCGTATTACTAATTCTAATAATCCCTTCCTAAAGGCTTCATGTAATAGTGAGGGATTGTGGGGTGATCACCGAGTCCTTCTGGTGCAGGAAGATTCCGATATTAATAGAATAATGTTTGACATCTGTCTGCCTTTCCATGTTGTGGGCGTTTTGTACGTGTGTGGATGTCAGGCTGGGAGGCGTTGCTAATATGTTCGCTGACGGATGGTTAAATGCATTAGGCTTACCTCTCTAACCTTGAGTGTTGGTATATACATATTCATGTGGGAGTGGGACACAATTTATCCCGTCGCGCTTATCACTAACTCAACTTATGAATCTATAACACGTATTTCAACCCTACTCTGTCCATGTTTCCATGTATGTTTTTTTGGTGCTATATTTGAATGTAGGGTGAGGAATGTTTTGTCAAACTTGTTCTCTGTAATCACTATTGTACCTTCGAGTGTTTCAATAAAGTCTGTTATTATCAATAGTATACTAAAGTGCATGTGAGGTGAGGTTTGACGTCGGCCGATAACCTTCTTGCATGTGGATTTGGCCTCACGTCTGTATCTGTAATCTCCCATATGGCAACTTGCTCCTGCAGTGACTATGACATTAAATACTACATTGCGGCATTGATAATATTTTTAAGTTAGCTAATATGAGGCTGAGAGCCTGCAAAAACTTTGTATATATGTTTGAAATGCTTGTGTGGTCAGTGGATTATTCTGAGTACGACTTAATACATGCTATCAAGATGAACACATGTGACTTAAACTTATGAAATAGGTTTTGAATTTCCACAAAACGAAGATTAAGGATTTTTTATCCTTTTAAATTGTTTTCTGACCGGTAAAATAGATAAAACAACAGTCAAAAACGCCATTTCAAAATTTGAGTCCCATCATAATTTCAAATTTGTCTTGATGGGTAACAAGCCTAAAAATAATACATCCGAAAATAGATGGAATATGCAATATTACGATTGATTTTCATTTCAGAATACATCCAATATGAATTTATCATCACAATTTGGTTTATGGACGAGCAAGTGTTGTCGTTGAACATTTTTCTCCCTGAAACATGTACGCGGAAGTCATCACCTACATCAAATTAGTGCGTTTAAGTGATCAAAGTTTCGTTGGGAGGTGAATTTTTAAAACTGGCCATGATTTTTCTCAATTTTTTGTCACTCGAGCATCTGTAATCTTAAATGTCAGAGAAGTATTATATTCCGTACACCTATACGCTTTTACATATTTCTCCCGAAGAAAATATCTTACCCTACGCCCATTCTTTATCTAATGGTGGTTTACAGTCATAGGCTGATATAACCAAGATTTCGAGTCTAGTCTACAAATCTTAGATCTAACATTTGGCGGGAGAAGGACACCAACTTGAGGTCCGATTTTGCTTATGTTTCAAATGGGAAGTTTTGAGAGTTAGATTTTTAAAAAATCTATAAATCGAGTATTGTCCGCCTCTCACTTGCGGATATTCTGGCTGCGCGTCTTTTAATAAAAGGGCACAATGACCGATACTGGTTTCTGCTTGTAATATTACTTCTAATTTGTGATTGATTCTGCAAAGAAATCGGATGTTTTCCAATTCGTTTCATCTTCTCAATAATATCGCTGGCTTTTCAATAGTATCGCTGGCAAATCTGCTTATGGGTCGTCGAATGCAAAGAAGCAAACCACACTTCCTGAACAATAAGTTCAAATCAATGATAAAAATTTGAATTCTTGACTTTGAATCTTAGATTAGGTTGTTGAATGATTTATTATATCATTTGCTTTTTGGTAAAACGTGTTGAGAGACGTTACCCTCCCGTTGTTTAGTTAAACTTCATTTTTATTTTATTTTATTTTGGTCCCGTTCAGGCTTAGACGAGCGTGTATATCATACAAGGGTACCAATGACCAAGATCTAGATAGTTGTCTACTATGATTATTATTCTAATTTGCTTATGTTTGATTCCATGTTCAATAATATCTGTTTTCAAAGGGTAATGAACTAATAATAATTATATGAACAACTTCATTTACAACCATGAAGGGCATAGTACTTCATGTAGAAACACATCTTAACCTAGGGGATATTCGAGCAATCCGCCAGGGTACGCCAGAAAAATCTAATCAGAGAGCACTTAAGAATTAACCATTTTAGACGGATGAGACTCACATATCAACTTCCTTCTTGAGTGCACAGTATTTATCTCTAACGTCCTAACATTGACAAACGCAGCGCTATTGCGTATCTAAGGATTTATCGTTAGAAGCCATTACTCAGGTCATGAGGCTGTGCCGCTTTACGAAGCAGTACTTTAATGTAACCTGATTTGTCTCCATGACGGCTGCTCTGAGGGCACGGTCGTGATGCAAATAATTTCGTAATGCCCCTTGGCGCGGTGCTCTGATATACAATGTTTCCATTTCAATTTCCAATGGGATCCTCCCTAAATGCTTTCTTATTCTTCTTGCAGATTGGCTTAAGGGCAGCGCCTTTGTATCGGCTTATCTATGGGTTTGGGGAGCGCGAAAGCAGACGTAGTGGGAGGAAGGTATTGTTGAGGGTAGCATACAGCAAGAAAGGAAAGGGGAAATCGAGGGGTATAGTCCTAGTCTGCTGCTCAAGCCTCTGATACATGCACTCCCATTCATGCTCTTCATCAATTCAACTACCTCACCTCCCCAGTCAGGCTTCTCATACTTTGTTGGGTGAGATGCCTGATGGTACTTCTGCAGGAATTGCTGGTTGGATAGTCAAAAGCCTATTCATTACCCTCTTGGTCCATGCCTCTGCAGTGAATTGCTAAAGTTCGGGTTGCAACCGTCGGCGCCAGGAGTGCCAAGTCTTCTCAGTGATGGTGTTGCAATAGTCGAGTACTGTGGTGGTGATACAGTGACTGACAGATGTCCGTGATGGTGGCATGACTGGTGATGATGCCAGTGGTGGTAGCGATGTCTGTGTGTTTATTGGCAGTGACGAAGTGTTGCCAGATTGTCCTTTGTTTTGATGCATATAATTAATAAATAAGACTATCGATTCCACTTTATTGTTAATGCTTCCATTGTGTCATACAAAGTTATTTACTCAACAAACATACAGAAGAGTTATTCTATTAAATCAACTTCGAGTGACATAATGAGTTTTTTAATTATAATCAGTAGGACACAGTTTTATGCAGATGCTTGAAAAATGAAGCACGGAGATTTTTCATCCCTGAATGCGGCCTTTATAGAACAATAGGGAACACACGGTACAATATTGATGCTCTTAAATCCGCTGTATTTATTTTCATGAAAACTAAGGCGTATATTTAAGGAGTTCATGATAAGAAAATGAATATGATTACTGCCCAGCGCGATTACATCTCAGAAACGGGGAAAATTATCCTCTTGTATCGTAAAAAATCAATACATACAATACCAATTCTCTGCCGCCAATACTAATTAGAGAAATATCTGATTGTCAAATGATCGGATACGGGAATAACGTAACCATCAATCAATATCGGCTTATCTTGAGCAAGTTAGGATCCATTTTTTAATAGTGTGGAAGGAAAGGCGCAATAAGATTCGACTAACATTATAAATACAATTTTTGCTTCGGTCGGTACCAGTTGTGAAAATATGTGAACAAAAAATTCTCAGAGTTCTGAATACGGCTGTATATTTTCATAACAGAATACATCCAATTTGAATTTATCATACCAGGATTGTCTATGAATGAGCAAGTGTTTCCGTTGCACATTTTTCCACCTTGATCTAGCTAGTGTGTTCAAGAGAATAAACTTTCGTTAGACGCTGAACTTTTAAAACTTGACCATGTTTATATACTTTTTAATCTCGAACATCAGAAATCTGAAATGTTGAAAAGTTATTCGTTTGTACACCTGTTCGCGTTTGCCTAATTCGCCCAAAGCTATTACGGGTGGTTTGAAGCCAGAAGCTGATCTAACTAAGATTTTGTCTAATCTACATACCTTGTATCTAACATTTGGCGGGAGAAGCACCTTTGTCCTACTTGAGGCACGATTTTGTTTGTGTTTCTTTTGGGAAACTTGAGAGTCAGATTTCGAAAAAAAAAACTATGAATAGAGTAATGCCCAGTTCTCTCCTGCGGTATTCTGGCTACGTGCCTGTTAACTAAAAGGCATGAAGTTCGATATGGTTTCTGCATGTAATTTTACTTGTAAAGTGTGACTAGTTCTGCTGATTATTTGTTAAGCAAACAAATCGCACATTTTCCAATTCGTTTTATAATTTTTAACCATGATAAATTAAGCGTTGATTAAAGGTGTAGCATATCGCGAACAAGTTTGTTCATGTGTAGTCGAATACAAAGAAACCATTCGTTCTTCTCGAACACCTAATTCAAATTAATAATGCTGCTGTGAAATTTTGAAATTATGTTGTTGTATGATAAATTAAACCTATATTTTTATCTACTTTTCTCATGCCATCGTTCAGGAAGAGATGAGCGTGTAGATCATAGAAAGGTACAAGTCAATGATCAAGATCTAGATCGCTGTGTAATACGATTAGTATCTGACTTTGCCGATGTTTGATTTCATGTTAGATAATATCTGTTATTCAAAGGGTAACGAACTGATATGTATTATATGAACAACTTCTTAACCAAGTGGACATTTGAGTAGTCTGCCAGGGTAGGGCGGACAAAATCAGAAATTACCTTTTTACACGGACACATATCACTTCCTTCTTGAGAGCACAGTAATTACCTCCACCGTACTAATATTGACGAGCTCACCGCTAGTGCAGGCTGTAACTATGCATTTTATTGTTAGTAGCCGTTACTCTGGTCATGATGCTGTGCGCTTACGAAGCAGTACATTAATGTGATCTGATTCGACTCCATGACGAATGCTTCAAGGGCACGGCTGTGATGCAAATAATTTTGCCTTGCCTTTGGGCGCTGTGCTCCATTGTTCAGTGAATGTTTTTTTGAGTTGGGATCCTCCCTGAATGCTTATTCTTTTTCAGAGCTAAAATATCGGGAAAACTATGTCGATTACAGGAAAATTTGTCATCCGTTTCACTTGCATTGGAGGACGTGCTTAATGTTCGGATATTCAGCTGCACTGCCTCGCTAAAGTTCGGTTTGCAAGCGTCGGGGCCAAAAGAGCCAAATCTTGACAGCGATGGCGTTGCAGGTGTCGGGGGCTGTGGTGGTGATACAAGACTGACAGATGTCATTGATGGTTTGTGATTCCATAGTGTCACACGATAAACATGAATGAATATTCGATTTATTGTTCGTGATTCCGTCGTGTCACGCGAAAGAAGTGCATGCATATGGATGTAGTATTGTAAATGTTAAATTAAATACAAGTCATTAAAGTTAACGCAAATGGACATGATCGCTTGTTGAATTAGTAGGAACATTTTTATTTCATTGCCATCTGATTAACGCTATCTGTTGGACTAGTTTACCAATGGGGTAAGTAAACTAGATCTAATTTGATATTGTGCGCATGATGGTTTTCACTATTCAGTAATGTTATCAATATTCCAATAATAATAGTAAAAATTATTATTGCTGATGCCTCCCCCCCGCCTCTCCCCGGGGCTTCCTTGAGCTTCAATACTGTTCTGGTTAGTTCCCTTTGGTGCTCATTTTTCCAGCTGTTTGGGTTAATGTAATACCATTTATCGCTAGGGTGTTCAACACTCTGTGTTGCTCATAGTTGGTCCACTGTTGAAAGTATAAATTCATTCTCAAAGAGTAAAAATGTTTGGTAGGAATTATTGCTTAACTTTTAGTACTCTAAAAGCCTCCGCACACGATGCTCAAAGTTCCGAAAGCCTTGAGCCTTTTGATCGACTAGTGTTGCGTCCTCGGGATTTCAGCCAATGAGCACGCACTCTCCTGCTGTTCATCGACTAAAATTTCGGGGCGGCATGACTCATCTATCATAAGGCTCAAGGCTTTCAAGACTTTGAACATCGTTTGCTGAGGGTATTAGTTAAATAAAACGTGTTCTAACTATTTGATGCATGGCGCGTATAAAAATGTTAGAATTATTTGAAGGAAGGTCATGTACGCAAAGAACAGAATGAACTGATATCTTATTACATTGACTTCGAGTATCGTAGAATGAGTGTTATAATCATAATCAATGAGACACTGTTATATAAACACCAGTTATCGCTTCAAAGTCTCAGTCATTGTCAACATTCGCATGGGAGGAGGTAGAGAATCGGTTGTTGCAAACTTTGTTTCTTACTGGAGATTAAAAAAATATGCTTCTATCGCAATGCTAGTTTCTCATATTACGTTAGATGAGGAACACTGCACGAATTGTTGAGGGCTATAATCCGTTTGCGTTTACCTTATTGCATGAGTATCAGCTGTTGCATGCAAGAGGGCAAAAGAATGCGGTCATGCTAGAGTACCTAACCTTTTAATACTGTAATACAGTCGTTTCACCATTGTATGAAGCCCTTCATGTGTACTTATATACATTGTTTGGGCTTCCTCTTTTTTATTATTTTAGATCTTTGCAAATTTGACTTTTGACGTCGCAACTATCACAACGTAACTCAATGAAGTACTATTTCGTGAAGCTTTAAAATGTATCGTAGAGTAATGGGTTCCATCAACAAAATCCTGATTACGATCTGCACTAGCGATGCGCTCCTCAATGCTGGGCCGGTGGCGAGGAAGAAATTATGAATGTCCTCCATATATATTGAATATTTGTAATATATGCTTCCTGATTTGACCTGCCTGCCTAACGCTGACGGTTAGCTAAAAGTTGTACTTGTTATAGCTTTGTTTCAAATATACTATTACTTCCTAGTAGATTTTTCATGACGATATTTTCCTTGATGCCTTTGGCATGTTTTACAATGAATACATTTATATACTTCAAGAAATATGTCCGATGAATGGACCACGAATATTTAATATTCATGAATGTGACCTCTATATAACAGTATGGAACACACAGTTCAATAGTGATGATACATTGCATCAGCGCTACCATGAACAGATATCAAACCGATGATTTTGAATTCCATGTAGTCATATCCATGAAAACTAATGCACATATTGAGAGTTTATAATATGAAAAGGTATTTTGAGTACTGCTCTGCTCTATTTTCTCCCAGTAACTCACAATGATAATGCAATGGTATCTTATAAAATCAATCCATACGATACCAATTTTGTACCGGCAATACTAATTAGAGAAGTATTTGATTGTAAAATAATTGAAGAGCGGGTATAACGTAACCATCAATCAGCGGCGGCTTACCTGCGACAGGTTAGGATCCGTTGAGCATTAATCAAAAACTTTATTCGTACAAAATACCACTTGAGTACCCATTATAAATGATTAGTCAGCACGTGATAAATGAAGTGCATGAGAGGTGTAGTTTGACGTCGGCCAATAACCTTTCTGCATGTGGATTCGGCCTCACGTCTGTATCTGCTACCTCGTGTATCAAATATTGCTACTGCAGTATCAACAGCATTTATTGCCCTGAACAGTAGCGATATTTATGTAACACAAATGTCATGAGGATGTTAACCTTCAAAAAGTTTACATTGGTTAATTTATTATATATCGTATTATGGAGAGGATGATTTGAAGCCCATCTGTAGATATCGTAATGAGATTGACAAATTTAATCTAAATCGAAATATTAGAATTAAAACCGATGAAAAATTCAGATTCTCTGCCCCTTCTTCAATGAACACTGTATTTTACATGATTTTTTTGCAATTGAGTGCAAAAAATAGACTAAGTGATATATGTGCTTACTTGCTAATCAATTTTTCTAACAATGGGTAACATCAATAAAAATTATAAATCAGAAATCAATGGAATCCTCAAGTAGGTTTTCGTCCCAGATTTTATCCGATTTGAATTTATCATAACAGTATAGTCGACGGACGAGCAAGTGTTAACGTTGTAGATTTTTCCTCCTAAAACCTTTACGCAAGAATTTTTACCTATACCTATCGCTTGCGTTCATGAGATAAAACTTTCTTTGGACGCTGAACTTTTGCAACTGGGCATAATTTTTTTTTGTATTGTTTAGTCATGAACATCGGATATCTTGAATGTCAGAGAATGATTCATTTGTACACTTATGCGCGTTTGCCTATTTTAGCCAAAGCAATTATGTCACTTTACCCCCATACTCCATCTAGAAATGGTTTACAGTCAGAGGCTGATCTAATCATGATGTGGAGTGTAGTCAACAAATCTTAGATCTAACATTTGGCGGAAGAAGTACCCTCATCCGACTTGAGGTCCGATTTTGTTTATGTTTCTTATGGGAAGTCTGATGAGTCCGATTGAAAAACATTTTATGTATAAAGTAATTTCCGCTTCTCTCATCCGGATATTCTGGCTATGCGCCTGTTAACAAAAGGGCATGAAATCCGATACTGGTTTCTGCCTGTAATATTTATTTTTTAGCTGTAAATAATTCTTATAATTATTTGTTACGCAAACAAATCTAATGTTTCCAATTCTATTTATATTTTTATCCATGATAAATCAAGCGTTGATTTTGTGTGTAGGATATCGCGAGCAATTTTGTTAACGGGTAGTCGGATACAATGAAACAAATCACACTTTTCGTACAATGAATTGATATTAATAATAAGGATTTGGATTCTGAACTTTGTATTCCAAATATAGTTGTTAACAATTTATTCAGACATCATTTGAATTATTTTAAATGTATTGAGGAACGTTGTCCATTCGTTGTTTGATAAACCTAAATTTTATTTACTTCTAATATCACTATTCAGGCTGAAAAAAGCGTGTAGATCATACAAGCGCAACAATTATCAAGATCTTTATAGTTGTCTACTAAGATAAGTATTCGAATTGGTGATGTTGGGCACAGCAGTGATCTGTTATGCAATGCTACCCTAATCCTATTTGCTAGTTGGATCCTCCTTGAATGCTTTCTTGTACTTTTTAAGAGCTGAGACATTGACAAATCCATGTCGTTTGAACGGAAACTTGCCATCCGTTTCATTTTCTCAGGAGGACGTAATAAGTGTACGGATATTCACCTGCAATGCTTCGCTAACGTTCGGTTTTCGAGGTCGGGGCATGGAGAGCCAAATCTTGGTAGTGATGGTGTTGCAGGTGTTGGTGTTGCGTACTGTGGTGATGATACAGTGAGTGACAGATGTCCGTTGTGGTGATGTACGTGGTGGTGGTGATGTCAGTGTGTTGGTTGGCAGAGGCGGTGTCCTGCCGTTGAAGAACACATGAGGCACATTTGCCTGTTTGGTTTTTCTGCATTGTTCATAATCAAGTGAAACAAGATTGATTTCGGTTTATTGTTAACGATTCTGTCGTATCGCACAAAAACCAGGCAAAAGCATGAATTAAATATTGGAAAAAAATCAATTAACATACAGGAAGGTAGAGTGAACGAAAATTTATGGGGTTGCGAAGTTATAGGGAAATATGATTTATTTTATTGGTTCTATACGGACTATAATCAAACATCATCAGCTTGTCCTACCAGGCATATTTTCCTTTCCAACTTGCCATCTGATTATTCTGTCTGTTGTACTCGTTACCTTTTGATTACGTTAACTGGATCAAATGTGATATTACGCCCATGGTGTTTTTTTTCTTCAAACATTATCATCATCAACAACGAAGTTTTCGATGAAATGATACGAGAAGCTGTAAAAAGTTACCAGTAAATACGGGATTAATATGACTCCGGTGTATAGGATACACGTGAGTTGCGGTGAGAGTGAAAATATTTCGGTAAGGTTTTTATTTGAAATGGACACTTACGTGGAAATACATTAACCACGAAGGTTTCTTTTGAACACACACTTGCCATCGCTTCGTCAAAAATAACGACACTCTTGTCTCCACTCTCTTGCAAGTTAAACCATTGACGCCCGTTCAGTCATTCACGACCCGTCCAACTTCCCAGGACAAATGCACGGAAACCAGGTCTAGATGAGTTGCCCTCGTGCTAGCGGCGGGTATGGTAATCGACACGAGCTCGTCGTTGCTCGCCTCGGTCGTCCGTGATGAGACGCAACGGTAGACCGTGATATAGACAGAATAATATGGAACAGAGCATAGGTCAGCTGAGCTGCTACTGGGAGTATAGAAGTTGCCAGTAACAGATGAGCTGGTTCGTCTCGTTCAAACCAATAGGTGACAGCTTTTCAAACCTGTATCGGAAAACTCCTACCCAAGACCTCTAAACAACCAGTCACCTCACCTGACCCAAATAGCCAGCAGTCTACACAACCACCCACGCAGCTTGAAAACCTATCACAGAAGAAGAGCGCGCTCGCTCAAGAAGCAAACCCAAAGGGCATAACCCATGGTGTTGCTGCAAGAGCTCCTACAGTCGCGACCGCAGCAATCCCCGCAGACACAATTCTACCGAAGCCGTACGTTCCCGGGAACACTCACCATCCAGACCTCCTGGGTAAACTCAAAGACCCAAACGCCACGAAAATTCCTGCAAATCGCGCGATCACTCGAGATCATCAAAGTCTGAGTGTGAACCGTCTCCAAAGTGAACAATAGCACAACACTCCAGTGGAACTATCAGGGATTTTGAAACAAGAAAGAAGAATCACTGTCCTTATTCACCACCCATAAGCCTTTGGTGATAGGCCGCCAAGAGATCAAACACCGAGAGGCCGCCACCTTCAGAATCCCCTCAATATGACATACACCGACGCGAAGGCCACACCAATGTAACTGCACACGGCGGAGTGGCGCTCGTGATCCTTTGAGGACGGGACTCCAAGCTATCGCTGTAAAGATATGCGTCTCAAGACCAATAACAGTGGTATCTATCTACTCGTCACGAAACCACGACCTCTTGGAAGCAATAATGACCGAATTGCTTACCAACTGCTCTCGCCAAGACTCCTCCTTGGAGACTTCACAGCTACCCTGAAACAAGGTAGCAGGACCGATAGATGGATACAATTTGAAATTAGGCTGATATGGGTGGTCCAATTAATGATGCCCACTAACTGGCTTATTGAATTGGGCTGGATAACTATGCAGCAGTTCTTTGAATGTGATGACTTAACATAAATCCTAGTCATCAATAATGTAGCGGTGCATAAGGTTCTGCTTCTCAATTCCTACACTACCCTACCCTACCCATGTGGTAGTTGGCGTTGCACCGTTCATTAGTGTAATAGTTGGTAAATGAGGAAGTTCGGTGATAACACTTTCTATGTCTCGGTGGGAGAGGAACAGCTACATCGTTTGTTGGTACGACACAATTCGGTAAAATACACAGGTTTCAATGTTACGCGTTAGTTCAAGGCGCCGTGAACGAACTGAACGGAAGACGACTCCGTTACCAGTCCGTTGACTCGCGAGGGAATCGGTTAATGCAAACTTTGTTATTGGATGAAGATTTAAATAAATTTTGTATAGAAATGTTTGGTTTTTATATGATGATAGATGAGGAGCACTGCACGAATTGTTCAACAGAATTATTGCATACCTATGAAGGAACATAATGTGTGTGTCTTACTCATTTAATGGTTAATTGTAATATGAGCTTCCTGATTTGACTTGCCTTCCTGACCCTGGCGGTTTGCTAAAATTCCTACTTGATATAATTGTGTATCAAATTTACTACTATGCCTTAGTTGATTTTTAATGACGTTGTTTTCTATGACTCCTTTGGTGTGTTTTATGAAGAACACAATTATATACTTCAAGAAATATGTCTTTGATATGACAGTATGGAACACACGGTGCAATATTGATAATTCATTATATCAGCGGTACCATAACGAATATCAAACTGATGATTTTATATTCCCTGTATTTATATTCCTAAAACTAATGCATATATCGAAAGAATTCATCATTTGACAAAGTATTTAGTACCGACCAGCTCTATATTCTCCCAGTGACAGAAAGATAATGCCATTGTATCCTGTACAATCAATACATAAGATACAATTTTCTGCCGGCAATATAATTAGAGAAGTTTACGATGTTAAAATAATCGGGTAACGGGAATAACGTAACCATCAATCAGCGGCGACTTACCCGCGACAGGTTAGGATCCGTGTTAAAGTTAAGCATTAATGAAAAAGACTTTAAATCAAACAAAATAACGCTTGGATCCCAGTTATACAATATTAATCCGGCCGCGAAATATGAAAGGGCCGGTAAGGAGGATAGCAAGGAGGTCAGTAAAGATATCATCAAGGAGAAGTGTTCCAGCTGCCTGGCAACGGTACGATGCATGGTCAAACTAGAAATAAAAGTTGAATAAGCAATAATGAAGAGACAAAACAAATCTGAGCTGGAGAAGAAGCATAGATTGGAGCAACAGCAAAAGATCATACAAGAAGGAGTCTCGCCAATTCGAGAGGATATTAAAGTCGTCAAGGAAAACATGGTCCGCGTTGGAGCAGTAGCCTCGACTGCTTATAGGAGGGCACTAATACCTAACGAATGGACGGCGAACGAGCAGCCAGGGACTGTTAACACAACGGGCGTATCTGTATCTTCACTAAACACAACAACCACCGCGCCAACAACCAAATCCACGCAACCCCTCACCACTCACCCTCCTCCACCGCATACTCTCAACCAACAACTCCGCATTACCCAACCCCCAATGCTAACCCCCAAACCGGCTGATGAAGTTTCGAGCTTTTGGGCTAAGCGGCGGAAATCAGCATGACGAAAGGTACGAAAAAAGCGTTATGCACAAAACAGGAAGCGACCAAACAAGAAATTATGAATGGACCGGCTGGGCTGCACAAACAACCTACGGACAAAGTATCTGCTGCTAATTGCCAAGATAAGGAAAGTGACCTGGAAGGAGGCAAGAATCAGAAGGTGGTCAGAAGAAGAAAAAGAATAAAGCATCTAATTGGAACAGGTCGAATGACTGCAGTGGGGACCTTCCCCACACAGAAGAGCAGCATTTATGTCCCTATCTACGGCGACATCACCGACCGACAGTTGTTGAGCTAGGTACGGTGACAAACAGGAAACAACTGTTACTCACTTGAAATGTTGAAGCAGCTCGGAAATTTTCCCGCGTTTAAAATTAGTGCGAGCTGTATGCAAATTAATCGTATGATGTCTGGCTCGCAGATGCCCGTGTACGAAACTTCTACGAGAACACGAAGAATGGTGAGTCCTCCGATAAAAGTTAGTCGACGTGTACTTCCAATCATGCTGTCGAATATGCTATCTCTCATCGATAATCTTTGCTTGGTCAATTTTATCTGTAATGGATTTAATAGTGCAAAAAGTGTTGTGGGAAGGTTATGTGCAAATAATGATATATGATCGTTACTAGAGACATGACTGTTCAAACATGATCTCCCAATTAGTCTATCTAGAGATGGCAGCTTACATTATTTTTCCATTTCGTCAATAAACTCAGAGGAAAGTATACTTAGAGGAGGTCCATATGGTGGATTGACTTTTTCATGGTTTGATAGGATTAGTCCGAATGTAAAAAAATACAGTACAATGATGATAGGATACTCTGGTTATCTTTGCAAATAGAAGGAATGTCAATTATGTTCCACGATGTGTATATGATATATGCAGCTCATCATAACAGAGAGCTGGTCTTAGCATATAATGAGAAACTGAAGGATGTATTGAGGGGATCAAATCACGTTCATGTTTGTGTTATGGGGGACTTTAACTGCCACCCAAGCAGCAGATCATTTAGCGAATGGCAGGTACTTCTGGCGGACAATGAACTAGACTTTGTAGATGTTGCTCACCTGCCACAGGACACGCATGCTCATTTTAATCACAACGGGAGATCAGTTAAATGGCTCGATCACTTTGCTCTCACACCAGAAAGTGCCAACAATATCACGCGGGTTTATGTTTGGGAATATACGCCCCTGTCAGATCACTTGCCGCTCCATGCAGAGCTCTCATCCACGTACGCTCTCTATAATGGCAGAATCGGATGCAGCCACTCAATCTATAAACTGGCAGTTCAACGACACTGCTAACAATTAATTTATTTGCTCAATTCTTATCAATAAGCTAGTGGTTCTGTCACCGGAATTGATTCATATACTTGCAAATGCTGACATGGATAAGTTAGATAAGCTTTATGAGTGTATATGCAAAGCAGTTCTGGTGTCTGCGAGAGAAGCATTCGGGATAAAAACACCGCGCGGAATGCACCGAGTCCTGGGCTGGACCTGGCATGTTGCTTTCTTGATTGACGCTAGCGTTGCGACCTATGCGCAATGTCGAAATGCCGGGAAACCGCGAACAAATAACACCTGCAAATACGCACTCCGCCTTTCTAAGACACATGAGAACAAATTACGTGCAACTAGCTTGTGTGAGAAGATGATCAATGGGCGGATGATCGCTTTCTCTAAAGAAATGAAAAATATGGGAACTATAGATAGCTCTGTTTCTCAATGTGTGAAAGGTATAACAAGGGAGGGAAATATTGCAGAGATGTGGCGCGACCACTCTGATGGTATATTAAACAGTGTCAACCACAATGCTGACTCGAATATTGTAAATGAGGCGCTTAACCAGTAAAAGAATAATAGTTATGATGAAGTAAATATGTGGGAACTAAGATCAGCGGTTAGTAGATTTTGAAATGGGAAAGCTGTAGGGAATGATGGTTTACAAGCAGATGTTTTTAAGTATGGTCCTATTTAATTCCTTCATGTCATGTATTTTTTTTCACCGGCTGCCTTAGGTCTAACTACCTACCGATGCTACTAATGGATGTAACTGTAAAACTTATTATAAAAAGAAACGACAAAATGTTCGACAGATGTAGGCAATTACAGACCAATATCAATTGCTACTTACCCGTCAAAACTACTTGAAATTGGGATTCAGAACAAACTTGGCGAATGTTTCCAAACAACATCAAACCTATTTGGATTCAAGCCTCAACATGGAACGGAAACAGCTATCTTTACCTCAAAAGAAAAAGGATTTTTTTTATGTCAGTAGAGGTTCGCCAATGTACTTGTGTTTTCTTCTTGCCAAAAAAGCCCTTGTGCATCTTGTAAAATTACTAAAATACTAGTACCAACAACATCAATGTGCAGTGCGGTGGGTAGCTTCAACATCAAATCCGTTTCGAACAACCAATGGGATAAGGCAGGGGGGCCTTCTTTCGCCCCCTTCTATTCAATGTGTGTGTAGACACCCTACACGAGCGTTTAGCTAATAGCCGTGTTGGGTGTCATATTGGCGACTGCTGTATGCCGACGAGATGGCCCTCATGGCTCCTCATGTGGATGCTCTTCGAATTATGCTAAATATATACGAGGCGGAGGTCGCAACGCTAGATATTGAGCACAATACTAGCAAATCTGTTTGTATGCTAGTGAAACCACGCACTATGCAAAGGTTCCAGTTACGAATGAATAATGTAATAAATGGAACTCGGTTGGATCATGTGGACAGTATTCCCTACTTAGGGCACTTAATAACAAACAACCTGTGTGACAATGCTGCTATTTCCAAACAGCTACGAAAATTAAACGCGATTGACAATCAGCTTGTTAGGAAATGAATCTTTGCACGACAGATATCAAAATATAGCTCATTAAAACCTATTGCTACCCTAACTAATGCAACTCACTGTTGTGTAAACTAACACGAGATACTATCGTAAACTGAGAGTAGCATCCAATGATATTTTCCGGAGGTTGACAGGTGTACCTAGAAGAACGAGTGCTAGCTTTGTATCCGCTGCATATGATGTTGACTGTTTTAAGGTACGAGCTAGAAAAAGTGCCAATTGCCTCTAGGAGTGCATTACAAATTCTAATAATTCCTTCCTAAAGGCTTTATGTAATAGTGAGGGATAGAGAGGTGGAACCGAATCCTGCTGGTGCAGGAAGATCCCGATATTAATAGGAATACGGTTTGACATCTCTCTGCCTTTCCATGTTTTGGGCGTATTGTACGTGGGTGGATGTCAGGCTGGGAGGCGTCGCTGATATGTTCGCTGACGGATGGTTAAGTGCATCATGCTTACCTCTCTAACCTTGAGTTATGGTATATACATATTCTTGTGGGGATGGGACATACAATTTATCCCGTCGGGCTTATCACTAACTCAACTTATGAATCTATGTCACGTATTTCATCCGTACTCTGTCCTTGTTTCCATGTATGTTGTTTTGGTGCTGAATTTGAATGTATGGGTAGGAATGTTCTGCCAAACTTGTTCTCTGTAAGCATTATTGTACCATCGAGTGCTCCAATAAAGTCTTTTATTATTATCATTATTATTATTATTATACTAAAGGCATGGGAGGGGAGGTTTGATATATACCGATAGCCTTCCTTTGTGTGGATTCGGCCTTACGTGTGTATCTGTTATCTTCTATATGGAATCTTGCTCATGCGGTGGCAATGACATTAAGTCCTGATATGTGGCTTCGACAATTTGTTGCCGCTACAAGTGATGAGGCTGTAAGCCTTCAAAAACTTTGTATCTACGTTTTAAATCTACTTGTACTGCTGCAGAGATCAATCGCAATACGACAAAATATATGATATCAAGATAAAGACATTTGACTCAAACTGGAAAAATACGATTTTACATTTGTACATAACTAAAAACCTTGTTTTTCTCTCTTTATTCAATTTTCGAAACGGAGACACAATAACAAAATAGTCGAAAAGTCTTATTATTATTCGAGCTCTATCATGAGTTTGAATTTGTCCTGATGGGTAACAAGTCTAAAAATGATACAATCGAGAACAGATGGAATTCTCAATATTACTGTTGATTTTCATTACAGAATACATCCAATTTGACTTTATCATCACAGTTTGGTCTTTGGACGAGCAAGTGTTGGCGTTGAACATTTTTCTTCCTGAAACATGTACGTGAGAATTATAACCTACATCAAATTATTGCGTTTAATAGATTAAACTTTCGTTGGTAGGGCCCCTTCATAGGAAGCCATAATTTTTCTTAACTTTTTATAACTCGAACATCTGTAATCTTCAATGTCAGAGAAGTATTATTTTATGTACACCTATACGCGTTTGCTTATTTCTCCCAAAAAAAAAGGTTACCTTACGCCCGTTCTCCATCTAAGGTTGGCTTACAAACGGATGCTGATGTAACCAAAATTTTGAGTCTAGTCTACAAATGTGTTCTAACATTTGACGGGAGAAGCACACCAACTTGAAGTCCGATTTTGCTTATGTTTCCAATGGGAAGTTTTAAGAGTGAGATTAAAAAAAAATCTATGAATCGAGTAATGTCCGCCTCTCGCCTGCGGATTTTCTTTCTGCGCGCCTTTTAATAAAAGGGCACAATGTCCGATACTGGATTCTGCTTGTAATATTTTTTTTTTGTATGTAATTATTTCTGCAAAGAAATCAGATGTCTTCCAATTCGCTTCATCATATCAATAATATTGCTGGCAAATTCGTTTATGGGTTGTCGAATGCAAAGAAACAAGCCACACTTCTCGAACAATAAATTCAAATCAATAATAAGAATTTGAACTCTGGACTTTGTATCTCAAATTATGTTGTTAAATGATTTATTATATCATTTGCTTCTTGGTGAAATGTTTTGAGAGACCTTATCCTTTCGTTGTTTAGTTAACCTCCATTTTTATCTAATTTTATCTTGTCCCCGTTCAGGCTGAGACGAGCGTGTAGATCATACAAGGGTACCAATGATCAAGATCTAGATAGTTGTCTACTATGATCATTATTCGAATTTGCCGATGTTTCCAAAGGATAATTAACTAATAATAATTACATGAATACATTCATTCACAACCATGAAGGGCATAGCACTTCATGTAGAAACACATCTTAACCTAGGGGATATTTGAGCAATCCGCCAGGGTACGTCAGAAAAATCTAATCAGAAAACACATTAGAATTAACCATTTTATTCGGATAGGACTCACAAATCAACTTCCTTCTTGAGTGCACAGTATTTATCTCCAACGCCCTAACTTTGACAAACGCACCGCTATTGTGTATCTAAGGATTTTATTGTTAGAAGCTATTACTCTGGTCATGAGGCTGTGTCGCTTTACGAAGCAGTACTTTAATATGATCTGATTCGTCTCCATGACGGTTGCTTTGAGGGCACAGCCCTGATGCAAATAATTTCGTGATGCTCCTTGTCGCGGCGCTCTGATTTACAATGCTTCCATTTCCAATTTTCGAGTTATGATCCTCCCTGAATGCTTTCATCTCCTTCTTCAGAGGTAAAACCTTGATGAAACTTTGTTAATTGCACGGAAACTTGTCATCTGTTTCACTTGTTTTGGAGGACAAACTTCCTTGTCTATGCAGATTGGCTTTAGGGCAGCGCCTTTGTATCGGCTTATCTCCGGGTTTGGGGAGCGCGAAAGAAGACGTAGTGGGAGAAAGGATATGTTGGGGGTAGCATACGTCAAGAAAAGAAAGGGGAAACCGAAGAGTATAGTCCTAGTCTGCTGCCCAAGCCTCTGATACATGCACTCTCATTCATGCTCTCCATTCACTCAATTACCTCACCTCCCCAGTCAGGCTCTCATACTTCATGGGGTGAGATACCTTATGGTACCTCTACAGGGATTGCTGGTTGGATAGCCAACAGCCTATTCATTACCCTCTTGGTCCATACCTCTGCAGTGAATAGCTAAAGTTCGGTTTGCAACCGTCGGCGCCAGGAGTGCCAAGTCTTCTCAGTGATGGTGTTGCAATAGTCGAGTACTGTGGTTGTGATACAGTGACTGACAGATGTTCGTGATGGTGGCATGACTGGTGGTGATGGCAGTGGTGGTAGCGATGTCTGTGTTGACTGGGAGTGACAAAGTATTGCCAGATTGTCCTTTGTTTTGATGCATATAATTAATAAATAAGACTATCGATTCCACTTTATTGTTAATGCTTCCATTGTGTCATACAAAGTTATTTACTCAACAAACATACAGAAGAGTTATTCTATTAAATCAACTTCGAGTGACATAATGAGTTTTTTAATTATAATCAGTAGGACACAGTTTTATGCAGATGCTTGAAAAATGGAGCACGGAGATTTTTCATCCCTGAATGCGGCCTTTATAGAACAATAGGGAACACACGGTACAATATTGATGCTCTTAAATCCGCTGTATTTATATTCATGAAAACTAAGGCATTTATTCAAGGAGTTCATAATAAGGAAATGTATATGAGTACAGCCCAGCACGATTATATCTCAGAAACGGGGAAATTATGCTCCCGCTGCTTAAAAAATCAATACATACAATACCAATTTTCTGCCGTCAAAACTAATTAGAGAAGTATCTGATTGTAAAATAATCGGGTAACGGGAATAACGTAACCATCAATCAATAGCGGCTTATCTTGAACAGGTTAGGACCCATTTTTTAATAGTGTGGAAGGAAAGGCGCAATAAACTTCGACTAACATCATAAATAAATTTTTTCTTTCGGTCGGTAACAGTCATAAAAATATGTGGATCGAAAATTCACAGAGTTCTAAATACGGCTGCATATTTTCATTACAGAATACATCAATTAGAATTTATCATCCCAGGATGGTCTATGGATGAGCAAGTGTTTCAGTTGTTAATTTTTCCACCTGAAACATGTACGAAAGAATTTTTACCTGTATCTAACTAGTGCGTTCAGGAGAATAAACTTTCGTTGGACGCTCAATTTATATAACTTGACCATTTTTAAATACTTTTTAATCCCGAACATCAGAAATCTAAAATGGTACAAAGTTATTTGTTTGTACACCTGTTTGCGTTTGCTTATTTCGCCAAAAGCTATTACGGCTGGCTTACAGTCAGAGGCTGATCTAATCAAGATTTTGTCTAATCTACATATCTTGGATCTAACATTTGACGAGAGAAGCACCCTCGTCCTTCTTGAGGCCCGATTTTGTTTTGTTTCTTTTGGGAATGTTGAGAGTCAGATTTCGAAAAAAAAATATCTAAAAAGAGTAATGCCCGCTTCTCTCCTGCGGTATTCTGGCTACGCGCCTGTCAACTAAAGGGCATGTAGTTCGATATGGTTTCTGCTCGTAATTTTACTTGTAAAGTGTGACTAGTTCTGCTGATTATTTGTTAAGCAAACAAGACGCACGTTTTCCAGTTTGTTTTTATTTTTAACTATGATAAATCAAGCGTTGATTAAAGGTGTAGCATATCGCGAACAAGTTTGTTCATGGGTATTCGAATCCAAAGAAACAAATCACTCTTCTCGAACACATAATTCAAATAAATAACGCTGATTTGAAATTTTGAAATTAGGTTGTTATATGATAAATTAAACCTAAATTTTTATCTACTTTTCTCATGCCATCGTTCAGACAGAGACGAGCGTGTAGATCATAGAAGGATACAAGTAAATGATCGCTGTGTAATACGATAAGTATTCGACTTTGCCGATGTTTGATTTCATGTTAGCTAATATCTGTTATTCAAAGGGTAACGAGCTAATACGTATTATATGAACAACTTCATTTAAAATCATCGAGAACATAGTACTATATTTTGAAACACATCTTAACCAAGTGGACATTCGAGTAGTCCGCAATTGTAGGGCGGACAAAATCAGAAATTACCATCTAACACGGACACATATCAATTCCTTCTTGAGAGCACAGTAATTACCTCCACCGTACTAACATTGACGAGCGCACCGCTAGTGCAGGCTGTAAGTAAGGATTTTATTGTTAGAAGCCGTTACTCTGGTCATGAGGCTGTGCCGCTTACGAAGCAGTACTTCAATGAGATCTGATTCGTCTCCTTGACGGTTGCTTCGAGGGCACAGCTGTAATGCAAGTAGTTTCACGATGCCTTGGTTGCGGTACTCCGTTGTACAGTGCGACCTTTTCCAGTTTCGAGTTATGATCCTCCCTGAATGCTTTCTCATTCTATTTCAGAGCTGAAACATCGACAAAACTATGTCGATTGCACGTTAACTTGTCTTCTGTTTCACTTGCATTGGAAGACATACTAGTGTACGGATATTCATCGGCACTGCCTCGCTAAAGTTCGTTTTGCAAGCGTCGTGGCCAAAAGAGCCAAATCTTGACAGCGATGGCGTTGCAGGTGTCGAGGGCTGTGGTGGTGATACAAGACTGACAGATGTCATTGATGGTTTGTGATTCCATCGTGTCACACGACAAACATGCATGAATATTCGATTGATGGTTCGTGATTCCATCGTGTCACGCGAAAAACATGCATGAATATGCGATTTATTGTTCGTGATTCCGTCGTGTCACGCGAAAGACATGCATGCATATGGAGGTAATATTGTAAATGTTAAATTAAATACAAGTCATTAAAGTTAATGCAAATGGATATAATCGCGTGTTGAATTAGTAGGAACATTTTTATTTCATTGCCATCCGATTAACGCTATCTGTTGGACTAGTTTACCTATAGAGTAAGTAAACTAGATTTAATGTGATATTTTGCGCATGATGTTTTTCACTATTCAGTAATGTTATCATTATTCCAATAACAACAGTAAAAATTATTATTGCTGATGTCTCACCCTCCCCCCATCCCCTCCTCCCCGGGGCTTCCTTGAGCTTCAATACCGCTCTGGTTAGTGCCCTTTGGTGCTCATTTTTCCAGCTGTTTGGGTTAATGTAACACCATTTATCGCTAGGGTGTTCTACACTCTGTGTTGCTCATAGTTGGTCCACTGTTGAAATTAAATTCATTCCTAAAGAATATCAATGTTAGGTAGGAATTATTGCAAAACTTTTAATACTCTAAAAGCATCCGCACACGATGCTCAAAGTTCCGAAAGCCTTCAGCCTTTTGATCGACTAGTGTTGCCTCCTCGGGATTTCAGCCAGTGAGCACGCACTCTCCTGCGTGTTCATCGACTGAAATTCCGGGGCGGCATGACTCATCGATCAAAAGGCTCAAGGCTTTCAGGACTTTGAACATCGTGTTCGGAGGGTATTAGTTGAATGAAACGTGTTATAATTAGCTCTTACAAGACGCGTATAAAAGTGTTCGGATTATTTGGAGGAAGGTTATATATGCGAAGAACATAATGAACTGTTATCTTATTACATCGACTTCGAGTATCGTAGAATTAGTGTTATAATCATAATCAGTAAGACACTGTTATATAAACACCAGTTATTGCTTCTAAGTCTCAGTTTTTTTCAACATTCGCATGGGAGGAGGTAGAGATTCGGTTGTTGCAAACTTTGTTATTTACTGAACATTGAAAAAAAAATCTATCGCAATGCTAGTTTCTTATATTACGTTAGATGAGGAGCACTGCACGAATTGTTGAGGGCTATAATTCGTTTGCGTTTGTCTTATTTCATGAGTATCAGCTGTTGCATGCAAGAGGGCAAAAAATGCTGTTATGCTAGAATACCTAACCTTCTAATACTGTCATACAGTCGTTTAACCATTGTAAAAAGCCCTACATGTGTACTTATATACATTGTTTGGGCTTTCTCTAACTTATTATTTTTAGATCTTTGCAAATTTGACTTATGACGTCACAACTATCACAACGTAACTCATTGAAGAACTATTTTTTGGAGCTTTAAAATGTTTCATAGAGTAATGGGTTCCATCAACAACATCCTTATTGCAATCTGCCCTAGCGATGCGCTCCTCAATGTTAGGCCGGTGGCGGGGAAGAAATTAAGAGTGACCTACATATATAATGGATATATGTACTATAGTTTCCTGACTTGACTTACCTTATTAACCCTAACGGTTAGCTAGAAGTTCTACTTGTTATAGCTTTGTATAAAATTTATCATTACGTCCTAGTAGATTTTTCATGACGATATTTTCCTTGATGCCTCTGGCATGTTTTATAATGAATATCATTGTATACTTCAAGAAATATGTCTGATGAATGGACCACTAATGTTTATTATTCCTGAATATGACCTCGATATAACAGTATAGAACATACAGTACCAAAGTGATGATACATTGTATCAGCGCTACCATGAACGAGTATCAAAACCGATGATTTTAAATTCCATGCAGTTATATCCATGAAAACAAATGAACATATCGAGAGTTCATAATATGAAAAGGTATTCTGAGTACGTACTGCTCTGCTCCATTTTCTCCCAGTAACTCAAAATGATAATGATATGGTATCTAATAAAATCAATCCATACGATACCAATTTTATACCGGCAATACTAATTAGAAAAGTATTTGATTGTAAAATGATTGAAGAGCGGGTATAACGTAACCATCAATCAGCGGCGGCTTACCTGCAACAGGTAAACATACGTTAAGCAATAATCAAAAACTTTTAATCGCACAAAATACCACTTGGATACCAATTATAAATAATTAGTCAGCAAATGATAAATGAAGTGCATGAGAGGTGTAGTTTGACGTCGGCCAGTAACCTTTTCCGCTTGTGGATTCGGCCTCACGTCTGTATCTGCTACCTTGTGTATCACATATTGCTACTGCAGTTTCAACAGCATTACTGCCCTGCTGCTGTAGCGTTATTTTATATAACAAAGGTGTTATGAGGGTGATAACCTTCAAAAAGTTTGAATTTTATTAATTTATTATTATATGTTACGAAGAGGATGATGTGAAGCCCAACTATAGGAATCATACTGAGATAGACAAATTCGTTACAAATCAAGATATTGAAATCGAAACTGATGATAAATCTAGATCCTTCACCTTTTCTGTAATACAAATTGTTTTTAACTTAGTTTTTGTGCAACTGAGTGCAAAAACTGAATTATTGATATTTGTGCTTCATTGCTATTTTTTTTTTTTGCAGTGGGTAACATCAATAAAAATCATGAATCAGAAATCAATAGAATCTTCAAGTAGGTTTTCGTTCCAAAATTTATCCGAGTTGAATTCATCATAACAGTATGGTCGACGGACGAGCTAGTGATGACGTTGTACATTATTCATCCTTAAACCTGTTCGCAAGAATTTTTACCTATACCTATCGCTTGCGTTCATGAGATAAAACTTTTTTTGGACGCTGAACTTCTGCAACTCGCCATAATTTTTTTGTATTATTTTAGTCTCGAACATCGGAAATCTTAAATGTCAGAGAATGATTCATTTGTACACTTATGCGCGTTTGCCTATTTCAGCCAAAGCAATCAAGTCACTTTACCCCCATACTCCATCTTGAAATGGTTTACAGTCGGAGGCTGATCTATCCATGATGTGAAGTGTATTCAACAAATCTTGGACCTAACATTTGGCGGAAGAAGTACCCTCATCCGACTTGAGGTCCGATTTTGCTTAGGTTTCTTATGGGAAGTCTGATGAATCAGATAAAAAAAAATGTGAATAAATAATGTCCGCTTCTCTCCTGCGGATTTTCTGGCTACGCACCTGTTAACAAACGGGCATGAAATCCGATTCTGGTGTCTGCCTGTAATATTTATTTCCAGGCGTAATTAATTCTGTTGGTTATTTGTTTCGCAAACAAATCTAATGTTATTCCAATTCTATTCATCTCTTTAGCCATGATGAATCGAGCGTTGATTTTATGTGTTGAATATCGCGAACAATTTTGTTAACGGGTAGTCGAATACAAAGAAACAAACCACACTTTTCGTACAATGAATTAGTATTAATAATATGGATTTGGATTTTGAACTATGTACCTCAAATTTATTTTGTTAAATGATTTCCTCAGACATCATTTGAATTCTTTTAAATGTGTTGAGAAACGTTATTCATTCGTTGTTTGATTAACCTACATTTTATCTATTTTCTAATACCACTGTTCAGGCTGAAATGAGCGTGTAGATCATACAAGCGCATCAATTATCAAAATCTCCATAGTTGTCTACTAAGATTAGTATTCGAATTGGCAATGTTGGGCACCGCAGTGATCTGTTATGCAATGCTACCATAATCCTATTTTCTAGTTGGATCCTCCCTGAATGCTTTCTTATACTTTTTTAGAACTGAGACATCGATGAATCCATGTCGTTTGCACGGAAACTTGCCATCTGTTTCATTTGCTCTGGGGGACGTAATAAGTGTACGGATATTCAACTGCAATGCTTCGCTAACGTTCGGTTTGCGAGATCGGGGCATGGAGTGCCAAATCTTGGTAGTGATGGTGTTGCAGGTGTTGGTGTTGCGTACTGTGTTGATGATACAGTAAGTGACAGATGTCCGTTGTGGTGATGTACGTGTTGGTGATGATGTCTGGTGGTGATGTCAGTGTGTTGGCTGGCAGAGGCAGTGTGTTACCGTTGAAGAATACACGATGCACATTTGCCTGTTTGTCCTTACTGCATTGTTCATAATCAAGTGAGACAAGATTGATTTCGGTTTATTGTTAACGAGGCGCTGTAAAAGTTTACTACTAAATACGGAATTAATATGACTCCGGTGTATAGGATACACGTAAGTTGCGGTGAATGTGAACATATTTCGCTAAGATTTTTATGTGAAATGGACACTTATGTGGAAATACATTAAACGCGAAGGTTTCTTTTGAACACACACTTGCCATCGCTCCGTCAAAAATAACGACATTCCTGTCTCCACTCTCTAGCAAGTTAAACCATTGATGCCCGTCCAGTCATTCACGACCTGTCCAACTTCCCAGGACAAATGCACGGAAACCAGGGCTAGATGAGTTGCCCTCTTGCTAGCGACGGGTATGGTAATCGACCCGAGCTCGTCGTTGTTCGCCTCGATCGTCCGTGATGAAACGCAACGGTAGACCGTGATATGGATAAAATGACATGGAACATAGCATAGGTCAGCTGAGCTGCTACTGGGAGTATAGAAGTTGCAAGTAACTGATGAGCTGGTTCTTCTCGTTCACACTAATAGGTGATAGCTTTTCAAACCTATACCGAAAAACTCCTACTCGAGACCTCTAAACAACCAGTCACCTCACCTGACTCAAATAGCCAGCAGTCTACACAACCACCCACGCAGCTTAAAAAATCTACCACAGAAGAAGAGCGCTCTCACTCAAGAAGCAAACCCATAGGGCATAACCCCTCGTGTTGCTGCAGGAGCTCCCACAGTCGTGACCACAGCCATCCCCGCAGACACAATTCTACCGAAGCCGTACGTTCCCGCGAACACTCACCATCCGGACCTCCTGGGTAAATTCAAAGACCCAAACGCCACGAAAATTCCTGCAAATAGTGCGATCATTCGAGATCATCAAAGTCTGAGTGTGAACCGTCTCCAAAGTGAACAATAGCATAACACTCCAGTGGAACTGTCTGGGATTTTGAAACAAGACTGACGAATTACTGTCCTTTTTCACCACCCATAAACCTTTGGTGATAGGCCTCCAAGAGATCAAACACCCAGAGGCCGTCATCTTCAGAATCTCCTAAATATGCCATACACCGCCGGGAAGGCCACACCAATGTGACTGCACAAGGCGGAATGGCACTCGTGATCCTCTGAAGACGGGACTCCAAGTTATCGCTGTAAAGATATGAGTCTCAAGTTTAATAACAGTGGTACCTATCTACTCATCACGAAACCATGACCTCTCGGAAGCACTAATTACCGAATTGCTAACCAACTGCTCTCGCCAATACTCCTCCTTGGAGACTTCAACAGCTACCATGAAACAAGGTAGCGGGACCGATAGATGGATACAATTTGAAATTAGGCTGATATGGGTGGTCCAATTAATGATGCTTCCTAACTAGCTTATTGAATTGGGCTGGTATGAATCTGTTCCAATATTGACAACGGTGGATAACTATGGAGCAGTTCTTTGGATATGATGACTTAACATAAATCCTAGTCATAAATAACTTAGCGGCGCATGAGGTTCTGCATCTCAATTCCTACCCTACCCTACCCATGTGGTAGTTGACGTCACACCGTTCATTAGTGTATTAGTTGGTAAATGAGGTAGTTTGGTGATAAGACTCTCTATGTCTCGGTTATAGAGAAACAGCTACATCGTTTGTTGGTACGACACAGTTCGTTAAAATACACAGGTTTCAATGTTACGCGTTAGTTGAAGGCGCCGTGAACGAACTGAACGGAAGACGACTCCGTTACCAGTCTGTTGACTCTCGAGGGAATCGGTTAATGCAAGCTTCTTTATAGGCTGATGATTAAAAAAAATGTATAGAAATGCTTGATTCTTATATGATGTTAGATGAGGAGCACCGCACGAATTGTTGCAGACTTGTTTGGTATGTATCAGCTGTTGCATACATGAGGGCAGAAAATTTTGTTACGCTAGAATGCCTAACCTTTTAATACTAAATTATAATTGTCTTACCATTATAAAATGTCCTACATGTATACTCTTATAGATTATTTGGGCTTCCCCTAACTTATTATTCTAGATCTATGCTTATTTGACTTGAGACATTCCAACTATCTCAACGCAACACATTACAGTACTATTTCGTTGAGCTGTACAAAGCTTCATGAGTAGAGTAATACCTTCTAACAACAATATCCATATTGCAATTTGCACTAGCGATGCGCTCCTCAATGTTAGGCCGGTGGACAGGTATATTGCACACATATGAAGGGAAATAATGTGAGTGTCTTAGTTATGTAATGGTTAATTGTAATATGAGCTTCTTGATTTGACTTGCCTTCCTTACCCTGGCAGTTTGCCAAAATTCCTACTTGATATAATTGTGTATCAAATTTACTACTATGTCCTAGTTGATATTTAATGACGTTATATACTTCAAAAAATATATCTTTGATATAACAGTATGGAATACACGGTACAATACTGATAATTCATTATATCAGCGGTATCATAACAAATTTCAAACTGTTGATTTTAAATTCCCTGTATTTATATTCCTGAAAACGAATGCATGTATCGAAAAAGTTCATGATAGGAAAAAGTATTTGAGTACCGACCAGCTCTATTTTCTCTCAGTGACATAACAAAGATAATGCTATTGTAACCTGTAAAATCATTTCACATGATACAATTTTCTGCCGGCAATATTGATTAGAGAAGTATATGATTGTAAAATAATCGGGTAACGGGAATAACGTAACCATCAACCAGCGGAGACTTACCCGCGACAGGTTAGGTTCCGTGTTAAAGTTGACTTTGAATCGGAAGGAGGTCAGTGAAGATATCACCAAAGAGAAGTGTTCCAGTTGCCTGGCAACAGAACGACGCATGGTCCAACTAGAAATAAAAGTGGAACAGGCAATAATGAAGAGACAAAACAAGCCTGAGCTGGAGAAGAAGCATAGACTGGAGTAACAATAAAATATCATACAAGAAGTCTCGCTAATTCGAGAGGATATTAAAGTCGTCAAGGAAAACATGGTCCGCATGGAAGCAGTAGCCTCAACTGCTTACAGGAAGGCACTAATACCTAATAATGGACGGCGAAGGAGCAGCCAGAGACTGCTAACACAACGGGCATATTTGTTTCTTCACTTAACACAACAACCACCGCGACAACAACCAAATCCACGCAACCCCTCACCACTCACCCTCCTCCACCGCATACTCTCAACCAACAACTCCGCATTACCCAACTCTCAAAGCTAAACCCCAAACCGGCTTATGTAGTTTTCGAGCTGCTGGGCGTAGCGGCGGAAATCAGCATGACGAAAGAGACGACAAAAGCGTTATGCACAAAACAGGAAGCGACCAAACAAGGAATTATGAATGGACCGGCTGGGCTGCACAAACAACCTACAGACAAAGTATCTGCTGCTAATTGGCAAGATAAGGAAAGTGACCACGCAGGAGGCAAGAATCAGAAGGTGGTCAGAAGAAGAAAAAGAATAAAGCATCTAATCAGAACTGGTAGTGAGACTACAGTTGTGAACTTACCCACACAGAGAAGCAGCATTTATGTCCCTACCTACGGCGACATCACCGACAAGCAGATGTTGAGCTAGGTACGGCGACAAACAGGAGATGACTGTTACTCCCTTGAAATATTGAAGCAGCTTAGAAATTTTTCCGCGTTTAAAATTAGTGCGAGCTACCTGCAAATTTATCCGCCGAAATCGTCTGATGTCTGGCCCGCATTTGCCCGTGAATGAAACTTATACGAAAACACGAAGAATAGCGAGTCTTCGGATAAAAGATAGTCGACGTTCACTTCCAATCATGCTGTCTAATATGCTATCTCTCGTCGATAATCTTCGCTTGGTCACTTTTAACTAATGAATTTATTAGTGCGAAAGGTGTTGTGAAAAATTATGTGCAAATAATGATATATGTGCGTAACAAGAGACATGGCTGTTCAAACATGATCTCCCTATTAGTCTATCTAAAGATGGCGGCTTACATTATTTTCCCATTTCGTCAATAATCTCAGAGGAAAGTATACCTAGAGGAAGTCTATATGGTGGATTAACTTTCTCATGGTCTGATAGGATTAGTCCGTATGCAAAAATAGAACAGTACAATGATGATAGGATGCTCGGTTTACCGTTGCAAATAGAAGGAATGTCAATTCTATTCATGAATGTGTATTTGCCATAAGCAGCTCATCATAACGAAGAGCTGATCTTAGCGCATTATGGGAAACTAGAAGATGTATTAAAAGAATCGAATCACGATCGTGTTTGTGTTAAGGGGGACTTTAACTGCCACCCAAGCGCAGATCATTTAGCGAATTGCAGGTACTTCTGGCGGACAATGAACTAGACTTCGTAGATGTTGTACTCCTGCCACAAGACACGCATACTCATGGTAATCACGACGGGAGATCAGTTGAATAGCTCGATCACTTTGCTCTCACACCAGCAATTGCCAACAATGTCACGCGGGTTTATGTTTGGGAATATACGCCCCTGTCAGATCACTTGCCGTTCCATGCAGTGTTCTCATCGCGTGCGCTCTTTATAATAGCAGAAGCGGATGCAGTCATTTAATCTATAAACTGGCATTTCAATGACACTGCAAACAATTGAATGTTTAACTCAAATCATATCAATAAGCTAGCGGTTCTGCCACCGGACTTGATTCAAATACCTGCAAATGCTGATATTTATAAATTAGATGAGGTTTATGGGTGAATATGCAATGCAGTTCTGGTGTCTGCGAGAGAAGCATTGTGGATAAAAACGCCGAGCGGAATGCACCGAGTCCTGGGCTGGACCAGGCATGTTGCTGTATTGCATGACTCTAGCGTTGCGGCCATAGTGCAAATAGCAGAATGCTGGGAAACCGCGAACAAATAAGCCTGCAAATACGCCTCCGCTTCTGTAAGAAACATGAGGAAAAATGACGTGCAACTAAATGGTGTGAGAAAATGATTATTGGGCGGATGAACGATTTCTGGAAATAAATTCAAAATCTGAAACCGATCGGTAGCTCTGTTTTCAATGTGTGAATGGTATATCAGAGAAGGGAAATATTGCTGAGATGTGACGTGACCACTTTGATGGTGTAATAAACAGTGTCAACAACGATGCTGACTCGAATATTGGAAATGAGGCGCTTAACCGGGAAAATAAAAATAATAATGCTGAAGAAAATATGTGGGAACTTAGATCAGCGCTAAGGAGATTGAAAAATGGGAAAGCTGTAAGGAAGGATGATATTCCAGCAAGAACTTTTAAGTATGGTCCTATTCAATTCCTCCATGTCATATCTTTTTTTTTTCACTGGCTGCATTAGGCCTAACTACCTACCAGAGCTACTTATGGATGTAACTGTGAAACCTATTATAGAAAACAACGACAAAATAAGCGACAGATGTGGGCAATTACAGATCAATATCAATTGCTACTTCCGAATCAGAGCAACCTAAAATTGTGATTCAGAACAGACTTGACGAATGTGTCCAAACAACATCAAACCAATTTGGCTTTAAGCCTCAACATGGAACGGAAGTAGCTATATGTTAACCTTAAAAAAATGATGATTTCTTTTGTCAGTAGAGGCTCGTAAATGTACTTGTGTTTACTAGATGCCCAAAAAAAAAATTGACCGCGGTTATCATTGGACACTGTTCATAATATTAATTGAAGGAAGGGCCTCCTGGGCACGTCGTAAATTTACTAAAATACTGGTACCAACAACAACAATGTGCAGTACGTTGGGGAACTTCAACATCAAATCCGTTTCGATTAACCAATGGAATAAGACAGGGGGGCCTTCTTTCGCCCCTTCTATTCAATAAGTGTGTAGACACCCCACACGAGCGTTTAGCTCATAGCCGCGTTGGGTGTCATATTGGCGACTATTGTATCCCGACGAGATGGCCCTCATGGCTCCTCATGTGGATGCTCTTCAAATTTTGATGCATTCTTACGAAGCGGAGGCCGCAAAACTAGATATTGAGTGCAATACTAGCAAATCTGTTTGTATGCTAGTGAAACCACGCACTATGCAAAGGTTCTAGTTCCGAAAGAATAAGTGTTAAATGGAACTCGTTTGGATTTTGTGGATAGTTTTCCCTACTTAGGGCACTTAATAACAAACAACCAGTGTGACAAAGTTGATATCTCTAAACAGCTTCGGAAATTGAACGCGATTGGCAATCAGCTTGTAAGGGAATGTAAGTTTTGCACGACAGATATTAAAATACAGCTCGTTGAAACCTGTTGCTACCCTATTTAATGCAACTCACTGTGGTGTAAATTAACACGAGTCACTATCAGTAAACTGAGAGTAGCATTCAATGATATTTTACGGAGGTTGACAGATGTACCTAGAAGAACGAGTGCTAGCCTTGTATCCGCTACACATGATGTTGACTGTCTCAAGGTACGAGCTGGAAAAAGTGCCTATAGCCTCCAGGAGCGTATTAAAAATTCTAATAATCCCTTCCTAAATTTTTTATGTAATAGTGAGGGAAAGAAAGGTGGAACCAAATCCTGCTGGTTTAGAAAGATCCCGATATTAACAGAAATAATGTTTGACATCTGTCTGCCTTCCCATGTTGAGGGCCCATGATACGTGTGTGGATGTCAGGCTGGGGGACGTCGCTGATATGTTCGCTGACGGGTGGTTAAGAGCATTAGGCTCACCTCTCTAACCTTGAGTTTTGGTATATACATATTCATGTGGAAGTGGGACATACATTTTGTCCCGTCTCGCTTATCACTAACTCAACTTATGATCTATGTCGCGTATTTCATCCCTACTCTGTCCTTGTTTCCATGTATGTTCTTTTGGTGCGTAATTTGAATGTATGAGTAGAAATGTTCTGTCAAACTTGTTCGTTATAATCATTATTGTACCATCGAGTGCTTCAATAATGTATGTTATTATTATTATTAAACTAAAAGGCCTGAGAGGTGAGGTTTGACTTCAGCCGATAACCTTCCTGCATGTGGATTCGGCCTTGCGTCTGTAACTGTTATCTCCTATATGGCATATTGCTCTTGCACTGACGATGACAATAAATCCTAACTAGATCCATAGAAAGTTTGTTGGCGCTCGTTGTCATGAGGCTATAAGCCTTCAAAAACATTGTAACTTTGTTTTAAACCAACTCGTATCTTCTCAGGAAATCGATCGTCATACAACTCAATATATAAAATTAAGATAGACGTATGGAACTATAACTGAGGAAATACAGTTTCAAACTTTTACAAAACAGAAATCATCAATTTTTTTCAATTTCAATTATTTTTCGAACGGGAGAGACAATAACAAAATAATCATAAGCGCCTGATAAATATTTGAGCTCCATCATGAGTTCAAATATCTCTCGATGGGTAAAAGTCTAAAATTATACGATCTAAAAAAGATGGAATCTCTAATATTACTGTTGATTTTCATGACAGAAAACATCCAATTTGAATTTATCATCACAGTTTGGTCTATGGACGAGCAAGTGTTGTCGTTGTACATTTTCTCCCAGAAACATGAGTGCAAAAATTATTACCTACATCAAATTAGTGCGTTACAGAGATTAATTTTTCGTTGGGAGGTGAACTTCTATACCTTACCATAATTTTTTCCCTAATTTTTATAACTCGAACATCTGTAATTTTAAATGTCAGAGAAGTACTTTTTTCCGAACACCTATACGCGTTTGCATATTTTTCCCACAGTAAATAGGTTACCTTACGCCCATTCTTCATCTAAGCGTAGATTACAGTCAGAGGCTGATATAACCAAGATTTAGAGTCTAGTCTACAAATCTTAGATCTGAAATTTGGCGGTAGAAGGACACCAGCTTGAGGTCCGATTTTGATTATGTTTCTAATGCGAAGTTTTTGGGAGTGAGATTTCAAGAAAAAAAATCTATGAATCGAGTAATGTCCGCCTCCCTCCTTCGGATATTCTGGCAGCGCGCCTTTTATAAAAAGGGCACAATGTCCGATACTGGTTTCTGCTTTTGATATTACGTGTAATTCGTGATTATTTCTGCAGAGAAACCGGATGTTTTCCGATTCGTTCTATTTTTTTCAATAATATCGCTGACGAATTCATTTATGGGTCGTCGAATGCTAAGAAACAAACCCCACTTCTCAAACAATTGATTCAAATAAATAACGAGGATTTGAATTCCGGACTTTGTATCTCAAATTAGATTGTTGAATGATTTGTTATATCATTAGCTTGTTGATAAAACCTGTTGAGAGACGTTATCCTCTCGTTGTTAAGTTAACCTCCATTTTTATTTATTTTATTCTGTCTCCGTTCAAGTTATCTCCTTTGTAACATATTGCTATTGCAGGAGCTACAGCATTTCACCTTGGAAACGGACCAATTATTGATTGTTAACCGTCAGTTATCATTAGGTTTGCGAACCTTTGAATACTGTATTAATTAATCATACTTATGTCAGACCACGAAAAATTGTTGGAAAACCGACCAAAAATATCCTACTGAGATAAACAGTTACGATTCATATGAGACAAAATAAATGCATATCCTCAGTCATAAGAATTTGTGCCTCTTTTTCTGATTAAATCAATTTTTTGAAAGGTATATTTTGAATAAAATGAAAGAGAAGCCGTAATAAGATTAGACTATTATCATAAATCATATTTCTGCTACGGTATGTAACAATAGTAAAAATATCATGATCGAAAATCCACGGAGTTCTAAATAACGACTATATATTTTCATTACAGAATATATTCAATTTGAATTTATCATCACAAGATTGTCTATGGACGAGCAAGTGTTTCTGTTGAACATTTTTCAACCTGAAACGTACACAAGAATTTTTACCTGTATCTAACCAGTGCATTCATGAGAACGCTGAACTTTTATAACCTGCAAATTTTTGTAATACTTTTTTAATCTCGAGCATCGGAAATCTTAAATATTAAAAATTTTCAAGTTTGTACTCCAGCTTGCGTTTGCCTATTTCGCCCAATGCAATTAGGGGTGGTGTACAGTCAGTGACTGATCTAACCAAGATTTTTGTCTAATCTACATATCATGGATCTAACGTTTGGCGAGAGAAGCACACTCGTCCTACTTGAGGTCTGATTTTGTTAATGTTTCTTATGGGAAATTTAAGAGTCAGATTAAAAAAAAACATTATATGAATCGAGTAATGCCCACTTCTCTCCTGCGGTATCCTAGTTACGCGTCGGTTAGTTAAGAGGCATGAAGTTCGATTTAGTTTCTGCTTGTAATATTACATTTAAAATGTGATTATTCTTGCTGATTATTTGTTTAACAAGCAAATCGCATGTTTTCAAATTCGTTTTATCGTTTTAACCACTATAAATCAAGCGTTGATCTAAGGTGTAGAATATCGCGAGTAAATTCGTTCATGGGTAGTCGAATACATAGCAACAAACCACACTTCTCGGACACTTAATTCAAATTAATAATGCTGATTTGAAATTTTGAAATTAATTTGTTGTATGATTTAATAAAATAATATTAGCTTTTTGGTATAATGTGTTCACGAAGATTTTCCTCTCGTTGTTTGGTTACCTTACATTTTTATCTACTTTTCTTCTGTCACTGTTCAGGCAGAGACGAACGTGTAGATCATAGAAGGGTACAAGTAAATAACCAGGATCTAGATCGCTGTGGAATACGATTAGTATTCGACTGTGCCGATGTTTGATTTCATGATAAATAATATCTGTTATTCAAAGGTTAATGTACTAATAAGTATTGTACGAATAACTTCATCTTAACCAAGTAGACATGTGAGTAGTCCGCTTAGGTACGAAGGACGAAATCAAAAATATACATTTTACAGAGACACATCACTTCGTTCTTGAGTGCACAGTAAATACCTCCACCGTACTAACATTGACGAGCGCAAGCTAATGCAGTCTGTAACTAAGCATTTTATTGTTACTAGCCGTTACTCTGGTCATGACGCTGTGCCGCTTAAGAAGCAGTACATTAATGTGATCTGATCTGTCTCCATGACGGTTGCTTCGAGGGCACGGCCGTGATGCAAGTAATTTCGCCTTGCCTTAGGGCGCGGTGCTTCATTGTACAGTGAATGCTTTTTCGAGTTGGGATCCTCCCTGAATGCTTATTCTTTTTCAGAGCTAAAATATCGACAGAACTTTGTCGATTACAGAAAATTTGTCATCCGTTTCACTTGCATTTGAGGACGTGCTTAATGTTCGGATATTCAGCTGCACTGCCTCGCTAAAGTTCGGTTTGCAAGCGTCGGGGCCAAGCGAGCCAAATTCTGGCAGTGATGGTGTTGCAGGTGTCGAAGGCTGTGGTGGTGATACAGTGACTTGAAATATGTCCGTGCTGGTGGTATGGCTGGTGGTGATGTCAGTGGTGGTAGAGATGTCTGTGTTGACTGGCAGAGACGGAGTGTTGCCAGGTTGTCCCTTTGTATCAAGTTAGATTGGCTGACCATTCCGATTTATTGTTCGTAATTCCATCGTGTCACGCGAAAAACATGCACGAATATTCGATTTATTGTTCGTGATTCCATGGCGTTACACGAAGAACATGCATGAATATTTGATTTATCTTTCATGATTTTATCGTGTCACGTGGAAAAACATTCGTGACTATACGATTTATTGTTCGTGATTCCATAGTGTCAAGCAAAGAACATGCATGGATATTCAATTTATTTGTAGTGATTCCATTGTGTCTAGCGAAAACTATGCATGAATATGAATGTAGTATACACCAAAATGTTCAATTAATTACAAGTCATTGAAGTTAACGAAAATGGAAAAAATCACGAGTTCATTGACAAGTAGGAACATATTGCTTTCACTGCTCTTTGATTTACGCTATCTGTTGAACTGGTTTACCCATGGATTAAGTAAACTAAATCTAATGGGATATTGTGTGCATGATGGTTTTCACTATTCAGTAATGTTGTTATTATACAAATAATAATGGTAAAATTGATTATCACCGTTGCCCTTCCCCTCCCCCCTTCCCCGGGACTTCCTTGAGTTTCAACATCTCACTGGTTAGTGCTCTTTGGTGCTCGTATTTCCAGCTGTTTGGATGAATGTTGTACCATATAACGTTAGGGGGGTGTTCTACACTCTCTGTGCTGCTCATAGTTTGTGCACTGTTGAAAAAAAAAATCATTCCCAGAGGAGTATTTATGGTTGGTGGGAATTATTGCTACGCTTTTAGTATTCTAAAAGCCTCCGCAAACGATGTTGAAAGTCCCAAAAGCCTTGAGCCTTTGTTCGACGAGTCAGGCCTCCTCGGGATTTCAGCCAATGAGCACGCACTCCCCAGCGTGTTCACCGCTGAAATCCCGAGGAGGTAGGACCTATGCATCGACCAAAAGGCTCAAGGCTTTCGGGACTTAGAACATCGTGAACGAGAGTATTAGTTGAATAAAACTTATTATATTATTTTTCTACATGACGCGTATAAAAATGTTATGAATATATGATGGAAGGGTATCTACTCAACGAACACAGTGAACCGTTATTTTATTAAATCGACTTTGAGTATCGTTGAATGAGTGTTATAATCATAATCGACAAGACTCAGTAATATAAACACCAGTTATCGCTTCAAAGCCTCAGTCATTTTCAACATTCGCATGAGGAGAGGGAATCAATTGTTGCAAACTTCGCTAGTTTATGAAGTTTCAAAATAATACAAATGGTTTTATCGCAATGCTAGTTTCTTATATTTTGTTAGATGAGGAGCACCGCACGAATTAGTGAGGGCTATAATTCGTTTGCGTTTGTCTTATTTCATGAGTATCAGCTGTTGCATGCATGAGGCAAAAAAATGCGTTTATGCTAGAATACCTAACCTTCTAATACTGTAATACAGTCATTTCACCATTGTAAAAAGCCCTACACGAGTACTTTAATTTATTGTTTAGGCGTCCTCTAACTTATTATTTTAGATCTTTGCAAACTTGACTTATGACATCGCAACTATCACAACGTAACTTATTGATGTACTATTTCGTGAAGCTTAAAAATGTATCATAGAGTAATGGGTTCCTTCAACAAAATCTTTATTGCGATCTGCACTAGCGATGCGCTCCTCAATGTTAGGCCGGTGGCGAGGAAGAAATTATGAATGTCCTCCATATATATTGAATATATGCAATATATGCTTCCTGATTTGACCTGCCTGCCTAACGCTGACGGTTAGCTAAAAGTGCTACTTGTTATAGCTTTGTATCAAATTTACTATTACGTCCTAGTAGATTTTTCATGACGATATTTTCCTAGCCGTGGCATGTTTTATAATGAATACAATTATATACTACAAGAAAAATGTCTGATGAATGGACCACGAATATTTATTATTCATGAATGTGACCTCGATATAACAGTATGGAACACACAGTTCAATAGTGATGATACATTGTATCAGCGCTACCATGAACAGATATTAAACCGATGATTTTGAATTCAATGCAGTTATATCCATGAAAGCGAATGCACATATCAAGAGTTCATAATATGAAAAGGTATGTTGAGTACTGCTCTGTTCCATTTTCTTCCAGTAACTCAAAATGATAATGCTATGGTATCTTATAAAATCAATCCATACGATACCAATTTTGTACCGTCAATATTAATTAGAGAAGTATTTGGTTGTAAAATAATTGAAGAGCGGGTATAACGTAACCATCAACCAGCGGTGGCTTACCTGCGACAGGTTAGGATCTGTTAAGCAACAATCAAAAACTTTTAATCGTACAAAATACCACTTGGATACCAATTATAAATGGATAGTCAGCACATCATAAATGAAGTGCATGAGAGGTGTAGTTTGACGTCGGCCAGTAACCTTTCCGCATGTGGATTGGGCCTCACGTCTGTATCGGCAACCTTGTGTATCACATATTGCTACTGCAGTTTCAACAGCTTTACTGCCCTGCTGCTGTAGCGTTATTTTATATCACACAAGTGTTATGAGGGTGATAACCTCCAAAAAGTTTACATTGGTTAATTTTTCATTATATGTTACGGAGAGAATGATTTGAAGCCCAACTATAGATATCATGATGAGATAGACAAATTCAGTACAAATCGGGATATAGATCGAAACTGATGGCAAATCTGGATTCTTCACTTTTTCTCACATAAATTGTTTTTTACGGAATTTTTTGCAACAGAGTGCAAGAAATGATTTATTGATATTTGTGGTTTATTGCTAATTTATTTTCGTTGCAGTGGGTAACATCAATAAAAATTATGAATCGGAAATCAACGGAATCTTCAAGTAGGTTTTCGTTCCAGAATTTATCCGATTTGAATTCATCATAACAGTATGGTCGACGGACGAGCAAGTGATGACGTTGTACATTTTTCATCCTTAAACCTGTTCGCAAGAATTTTTACCTATACCTATCGCTTGCGTTCATGCGATAAAACTTTCTTTGGACGCTGAACTTTTGCAACTCGCCATAATTTTTTTGTTTATTTTTTTAGTCTCGTACATCGGATATCTTGAATGTCAGAAAATGATTCATTTGTACACTTATGCGCGTTTGCCTATTTCAGCCAAAGCAATCAAGTCACTTTACCCCCATACTCCATCTAGAAATGGCTTACAGTCGGAGGCTGATCTAACCATGATGTGAAATGTAATCAACAAATCTTGGATCTAACATATGGCGGAAGAAGTACCCTCATCCGACTTGAGGTCCGATTTTGCTTATGTTTCTTATGGAAAGTCTGATGAATCAGATAAAAAAGCATTTTATGAATAAATAATGTCCGCTTCTCTCCTGCGGATATTCTGGCTACGCGCCTGTTAACAATAGGGCATGAAATTTGATTCTGGTGTCTGCCTGTAATATTTCTTTGAGGTGTAATTAATTTTGTTGGTTATTTGTTACGCAAACAAATCTAATGTTTTCCAATTCTATTCATATTTTTAGCCATGATAAATCGAGCGTTGATTTTATGTGACGAATATCGCGGGCAATTTTGTTAACGGGTAGTCGAATACAAAAAAAAAATCACACTTTTCGTGCAATGAATTAATATTAATAATAAGGATTTGGATTTTGAACTTTGTACCTCAAATTTAGTTGTCAATAATTTATTCAGACATCATTTGAATTATTTTGAATGTGTTGAGAAATGTTGTCCATTCGTTGTTTGATTAACCTACATTTACCCATTTTCTAATATCACTGTTCAGGCTGAAATGAGCGTGTAGATCATCCAAGTGCATCAATTATCAAAATCCTCATAGTTGTCTACTAAGATTAGTATTCGAATTGGCGATGTTGGGCACCGCAGTGATCTGTTATGCAATGCTACCCTAATCCTATTTTCTAGTTGGATCCTCCCTGAATGCTTTCTTATACCTTTTAAGAGCTGAGACATCGACGAATCCATATCGTTTGCTCGGAAACTTGCCATCTGTTTCATTTGCTCTGGGGGACGTAATAAGTGTACGGATATTCATCTGCAATGCTTCGCTAACGTTCGGTTTGCAAGGTCGGGGCATGGAGTGCCAAATCTTGGTTGTGATGGTGTTGCAGGTGTTGGTGTTGCGTACTGTGTTGATGATACAGTGAGTGACAGATGTCCGTTGTGGTGATGTACGTGTTGGTGGTGATGTCAGTGTGTTGGCGGGCAGGGGCGGTGTCTTGCCGTTGAAGAACACACGAGGCACAGTTGCCTGTTAGTCCTTTCTGCATTGTTCATAATCAAGTGAGACAAGATTGATTTCGGTTTATTGTTAACGATTCTGTCGTATCGCACAAAAAAAAACAGGCAAAAGCATGGATGAAATATTGGAAAAAAGTTCAATTAACATACATGTAGGTAGAGTAAACGAAAATGGATGGGATCGCGAAGTTATAGGGAAATATGAATTTTTTTTTATTGTCTATATACGGACTATAATCAAACATCATCAGCGTGTCCTACCAGGCAGATTTTCCTTTCCAGCTTACCATCTGATTATTCTGTCTGTTGTACTCGTTACCTTTTGATTACGTTAACTGGATCAAATGTGATATTACGCCCATGGTGTTTTTTTCTTCAAACATTATCATCATCAACAACGGAGTTTTCAATGAAATGATACGAGAAGCTGTAAAAGTTACCAGTAAATACGGGATTAATATGACTCCGGTTTGTAGGATACACGTGAGTTGCGTTGACTATGAACATATTTCGGTAAGGTTTTCATTTGAAATGGACACTTAAGTGGTAATAATTTAACCACGAAGGCTGCTTTTGAACACACACTGGCCATCGTTATGTCAAAAATAGCGCCCGTCAAGCCATTCACGGCCCGTCAAGCCGCCCAGGACAAATGCACGGAAACCAGGTCATGATGAGTTGCCCTCGTGCTAGCGACGGGTATGGTAATCGATTCGAGCTCGTCGTTGTTCGCCTCGGTCGTCCGTGATGAGACGCAACGGTAGACCGTGATATAGACAGAATAACATGGAACAGAGCATAGGTCAGCTGAGCTGCTACTGTGAGTATAGAAGTTGCCAGTAACTGATGAGCTGGTTCGTCTCGTTCACACTAATAGGTGACAACTTTTCAAACCTGTATCGGAAAACTCCTACCCGAGACCTCTAAACAACCAGTCACCTCACCTGACCCAAATAGCCAGCAGTCTACACAACCACCCACGCAGCTTAAAAAACCTACCACAGAAGAAGAGCGCGCTCACTCAAGAAGCAAACCCAAAGGGCATAACCCCTCGTGTTGCTGCAAGAGCTCCCACAGTCGCATTCGCAGCAATCCCCGCTGACACAATTCTACCGAAGCCGTACGTTCCCGCGAACACTCACCATCCAGACCTCCTGGGTAAACTCAAAGACCCAAACGCCACGAAAATTCCTGCAGATCGCGCGATCACTCGAGATCAACAAAGTCTGAGTGTGAACCGTCTCCAAAGTGAACAATAGCACAACACTCCAGTGGAACTGTGAGGGATTTTGAAACAAGAAAGACGAATTACTGTCCTTATTCACCACCCATAAGCCTTTGGTGATAGGCCGCCAAGAGATCAAACACCGAGAGGCAGGCACCTTCAGAACCCCTCAAAATGACATACACCGACGCGAAGGCCACACCAATGTGACTGCACACGGCGGAGTGGCGCTCGTGATTCTCTGAGGACGGGACTCCAAGCTATCGCTGTAAAGATATGCGTCTCAAGACCAATAACAGTGGTATCTATCTACTCGTCCCGAAACCACGACCCCTCGGAAGCATTAATGACCGAATTGCTAACCATCTGCACTCGCCAAGACTCCTCCTTGGGGACTCCAACAGCTACCATGAAGCAAGGTAGCGGGACCGATAGATGGATACAATTTGAAATTAGGCTGATATGTGTGATCCAATTAATGATGCCTTCTAACTGGCTTATTGAATTGGGCTGATATGAATCTGTTTCAATATTTAAAAAGGTGGATAACTATGCAGCAGTTCTTTGAATGTGATGACTTAACATAAATCCTAGTCATCAATAACTTAGCGGTGCATGAGGTCCTGCTTCTCAATTCCTACACTACCCTACCCTACCCATGTGGTAGTTGGCGCCACACCGTTCATTAGTGTAATAGTTGGTAAATGAGGAAGTTCGGTAATAACACTCTTTATGTCTCGGTGGGAGAGAACAGCTACATCGTTTGTTGGTACGACACAATTCGGTAAGATACACAGGTTTCAATGTTACGCGTTAGTTGAAGGCGCCGTAAACGAACTGAACGGAAGACGACTCCGTTACCAGTCCGTTGACTCTCGAGGGAATCGATTAATGCAAACTTTGTTATTGGCTGATGATTTAAAGAAATTTTGTATAGAAATGCTTGGTTCTTATATGATGATAGATGAGAAGCACTGCACGAATTGTTCAACAGAATTATTGCACACCCATGAAGGAAGATGATGTGTGTGTCTTACTTATGTAATGGTTAATTGTAATATGAGCTTCCTGATTTGACTTTCTTCCCTGACCCTGGCGGCTTGCTAAAATTCCTACTTGATATAATTGTGTATCAAATTTACTACTATGTCCTAGTTGATTTTTAATGACGTTGTTTTCTATGACTCCTTTGGTGTGTTTTATGAAGAACACAATTATATACTTCAAAAAATATGTTTTTGATATGACAGTATGGAACACATGGTACAATATTGATAATTCATTATATCAGCGGTACCATAACGAATATCAAACTGATGATTCAATATTACCTGTATTTATATTCCTGAAAACTAATGCGTATATCGAAAGAGTTCACAATATGAAAAAGTACTGGAGTACCGACCAGCTCTATTTTCTCCCAGTGACATAGAAAGCTAATGATACTGTATCCTGTAAAATCAATTCATAAGATACAGTTTTCTGCCGACAATACTGATTAGAGAAGTATATGATTGTTCAATAATCGGGTAACGGGAATAACGTAACCATCAATCAGCGGCGACTTACCCGCGACAGGTTAGGATCCGTGTTAAAGTTAAGCAATGATGGAAAACACTTCAAATCGAACAAAATATCGCTTGGGTTCCAATTATACATAATTATTCCGGCCGCGAAATATGAAGTGGCCAGTAAGGAGGACTGCAAGGAGGTCAGTGAAGAAATCACCAAGGAAAAGTGTTCCAGCTGCCTGGCAACGGAACGATGCATGGTCAAACTAGAAATAAAAGTGGAACAGGCAATAATGAATAGACAAAACGAATCTGAGCTGGAGAAGAAGCATAGACTGGAGCAACAGCAAAAGATTATACAAGAAGAAGTCTCGCCAATTCGAGAGGATATTAAAGTCGTCAAGGAAAACATGGTCCGCGTGGAAGCAGTACTCTCGACTGCTTACAGGAGGGCACTAATACCTAACGAATGGACGGTGAAGAAGCAGCCAGGGACTGTTAACACAACGGCCGTATCTGTATCTTCACTTAACACCACAACTACCGCGACAACAATCAAATCCACGCAACCCCTCACCACTCACCCTCCTCCACCGCATACTCTCAACTAACTACTCCGCATTACCCAACCTCAACGCTGACCCCCAAGCCGGCTGATGTAGTTTTCGAGCTGCTGGGCGTAGTGACCAAACAGGAAGCGACCAAACAAGGAATTATGAATGGACCGGCTGGGCTGCACAATCAACCTAAAGACGAAGTACTTGCTACTAATTGCCAAGATAAGGAGAGTGACCTTGCAGAAGGCAAGAATCAGAAGATGGTCAGAAGAAGAAAAAGAATGAAGCATCTAATCGGAACTGGTCGTAAGACTACAGTGGGGACCTCCCCCACACAGAGAAGCAGCATTTATGTCCCTATCTACGGCGACATCACCGACTAGCAGATGTTGAGCTAGTTACGGCGACAAACAGAAGACGACTGTTACTCCCTTGAAATGTTGAAGCAGCTTGGAAATTTTTCCGCGTTTAAAATTAGTGCGAGCTACCTGCAATTTTATCAGCCGAAATCGCCTGATGTCTGGCCCGCATGTGCCCGTGTACGAAACTTATACGAAAACACGAAGAATGGCAAGTCCTCTGATAAAAGTTAGTCGACGTTTACTTCCAATCATGCTGTTTAATATGCTATCTCTCGTCGATAATCTTCGCTTGGTCACTTTTACCTGTAATGAATTTAATAGTGCGAAAGGTGTTGTGAAGAAGTTATGTGCAAATAATGATATATGTGCTTTACAAGAGACATGGCTGTTCAAACATGATATCCCTATTAGTCCATCTAGAGATGGCGGCTTACATTATTATTCCATTTCGTCAATAAACTCAGATGGAAGTATACCTAGAGGAAGTCTATATGGTGGATTACTTTTCTCATGGTCTGATAGGATTAGTCCGTATGCAAAAATAGAACAGTACAATGATGATAGGATGCTCTGTTCATCATTGCAAATAGAAGGAATGCCAATTGTATTCTTTATTGTGTAATGGCCATAAGCAGCTCATCGTAACGAAGAGCTGATCTTAGCGCATTATAGGAAACTAGGAGATGTATTAAAAGAATCTAATCATGATCATGTTTGTGTTAAGGGGGACTTTAACTGCCACCCAAGCAGCAGATCATTTAGCGAATTGCAGGTACTTTTGGCGGACAATGAACTAGACTTCGTAGATGTTGCATTCCTGCCACAAGACACGCATACTTATGTTAATCACAACGGGATATCAGTTAAATGGCTCGATCACTTCGCTCACGCACCAGCGATTGCCAACAATGTCACGCAGCTTATGTTTGGGAATATACGCCCCTGTCAGATCACTTGCCGTTCCATGCAGAGATCTCATCCCGTGCGCTCTCTATAATGACAGAAGCGGAAGCAGCCATTCAATCTATAAACTGGCTGTTCAATGACACTGCAAACAATTAAATGTTTTACTCAACTCTTATCAATAAGCTAGCGGTTGTGCCACCAGACTTGATTCAAATACCTGCAAATGCTGATATTGATAAATTAGATGAGCTCTATGAGTGTATATGCAATGCAGTTCTGGTGTCTGCGAGAGGAGCATTCGGGATAAAAACGCCGCGCGGAATGCACCGAGTCCTGGGCTGGACCAGGCATGTAGCTGTATTGCTTGACGCTAGCGTGGCGGCCTTTGTGCAAAAGCTAAATGCTGGGAACTGCGAACGAATAACGCCTGCAAATACGCACTTCGCTTCTGTACGAAAGATGAGGACAAATTTCGTGCAACTAGTTTGTTCGAGAAAATGATTAATAGGCGTTTGATCGATTTCTGGAAAGAAATTTAAAATCTGAAACCGATAGGCAGCTCTGTTTCTTAATGTGTGAATGGTATATCAGAGAAGGGAAATATTGCTGAGATGTGGCGCGACCACTTTGATGTTATAATGAACAGTGTCAACAACGATGCTGACTCGAATATTGGAAATGAGGCGCTAAACCGGGAAAAGAATGATAATGATGCTGATGTAAATGTGTGGGAAATTAGATCAGCGCTTAGGAGATTAAAAAATGGGAAAGCTGTAGGAAAGGATGAAATACCAGCAGAAGTTTTTAAGAAGGGTCCTATTCAATTCCTCCAAGTCATGTTTTTTTTCACTGGCTGCCCTAGGCCTAACTACCTTCCAAAGCTACTAATCGATGCAACTGTAAAACCTATCATACAAACAAAAACAAAATGTGCCACAGATGTAGGCAAATTACAGATCAATATCAATTGCTACTTCCGCATCAAAGATACTTGAAATTGTGATTCAGAACAGACTTGACGAATGTACCCAAACAACATCAAACCAATTTGGCTTTGAGCCTCAACATGGAACGGAAGTAGCTATTTTTACCTTACAAAAATGATGATTTATTTTGTCAGTAGAGGTTTGCCAATGTACTTGTGTTTTCTAGATGCCAAAAAAAAAACTTTGACGGTGTTCATAATATTAATTGAAGGGAGGGCCGCCTGGGCATCTCGTAAATTTACTAAAATACTGGTACCAACAACAACAATGTGCAGTACGGTATGAAACTTCAACATCAAATCCGTTTCGATCAACGATGGAAAAAGGCAGGGAGACCTTCTTTCGCCCCTTCTATTCAATATGTGTATAGACACCCCACACGAGCGTTTAGCTCATAGGTGCGTTGGGTGTCATATTGGCGACTGCTGTATCCCGACGAGATGGCCCTCATGGCTTCTCTTGTGGATGCTCATCAAATTTTGCTAAATATATACGAGGCGGAGGCCGCAGAACTAGACATTGAGTACAATACTAGCAAATCTGTTAGTATGCTAGTGAAACCACGCACTATGCAAAGGCTCCAGTTCCGAATGAATAATGTGTTAAATGGAACTCGTTTGGATTATGTGGACAGTTTTCCCTACTTGGGGCACTTAATAACAAACAACCAGTGTGACAATGCTGAAATCTCTTAACAGCTTCGGAAATTAAACGCGATTGACAATCAGCTTGTAAGGGAATGTAAGTTTTGCACGACAGATGTTAAAATACAGCTCTTTAAAATCTATTGCTACCCTATCTGATACAACTCACTGTGGTTTAAATTAACGCGAGTCACTATCAGAAAACTGAGACTAGCATTCAATGATATTTTCCGGAGGTTGACAGGTACACCCAGAAGAACGAGTGCTAGCTTTGTATCCGCTGCATATGATGTTGACTGTCTCAAGGTACGAGCTATGAGAAGTGCCTGTAGCCTCCAGGAGCGTATTACAAATTCCAATAATCCCTTCCTAAAGATTTTATGTAATAGAGAGGGGAAGAAAGGTGGAACCAAATCCTGCTGGGGCAGAAAGATACCGATATTAACAGCAATAATGTTTGACATCTTTCTGCCTTCCCATGTTGTGGGCCCATGATACCTGTTTGGATGTCAGGCTGGGAGACGTCGCTGATACGTTTGCTGACGGGTGGTTAAAAGCATTAGGCTTACCTCTCTAACCTTGAGTTTTGGTATATACATATTCATGTGGGAGCTGGACACACAATTTATCCCGTCGCGCTTATCACTAACTCAACTTATGATCTATGTCGCGTATTTCATCCCTACTCTGTCTTTGTTTCCATGAATGTTCTTTTGGTGCGTAATTTGAATGTATGGGTATGAATGTTCTGTCAAACTTGTTCTCTATAATCATTATTGTACCATCGAGTGCTTCAATAAAGTATATTAATATTATTATTGTGCTAAAAGGCATTAGAGGTGAGGTTTGACTTCAGCCGATAACCTTCCTGCATTTGGATTCGGCCTCGCGTCCGTAACTGTTATCTTCTATATGGCATATTGCTCATGCACTGACAATGACATTAAACACTACATCATGTCACAGATAGATGTTAGCGCTAGTTGTTATGAGGCTATGAGCCTTCAAAAACATTGTAACTGCGTTTTTAAACCTTCTCGCAGTCTTCGAATATCGATCAGGGTACAACTCAATATATGATATTAAGATAAACGTATCTATCTAAAACTATCGAAACACAGTTCAAAAACCAACAAAACAGATTTCATCATCCATATTTGATTTTAATTAATTTTCGTACGACAAAAAAAAATAAAAAATAGTCATAGAAGCCTAATCAATATCTGAGCTCCATCGGGAGTTCAAATTTCTCTTGATGGGTAACAAATTTAAAAATGATTCGATCAAAAAAATATGGCATATCTAATTTAACTGATGATTTCCATTTCAGAAAACATCCAATTTGAATTCATGATCACAGTTTGGTCCTTGGACGAGCGAGTGTTGTCGTTGTACATTTTTCTCCCCGAAACATGTACGCAAGAATTATTACCTACATCAAATTAGTGCGTTAATGAGATTAAGCTTTCGTTGGAAGGTGAACTTTTATACCTTCCCATAATTTTTTCCTACATTTTTATAACTCAAACATCTGTAATCCTAAACGTTAGGTTACCTTATGCCCATTCCTCATCTAAGGGAGGTTCACAGTCAGAGGCTGATATAACCAAGATTCAGAGTCTAGTCTACAAATCTTAGATCTAACATTTGGCGGTAGAAGGACACCAACTTGAGGTCCGATTTCGATTATGTTTCTGATAGGAAGTTTTGGGAGGGAGATTTCAAGAAAAAAAATCTATGAATCGAGGAATGTCCGCCTCTCTCCTGCGGATATTCTGGCAGCGCATCTTTTATTAGAAGGGCACAATGTCCGATACTGGTTTCTGCTTCTAATGTTACTTGTAATTCGTGATTATTTCTGCAACGAAATCGGATGTTTTCCAATTCGTTTTTTTTTCATAAATATCGCTGGCGAATTTATTTATGGGTCGTTGAATGATAAGAAACAAATCACACTTCTCGAACAAATAATTTGAATAAATAACAAAAATTTGAATTCCGGACTTTGTATCTCAAATTAGGTTGTTGGATGGCTTATTATATCATTTGCGTTTTGGTTAAACCTGTTGAGAGACGTTATCCTTTCGTTGTTTAGTAAACCTCCATTTTTATCTTATTTTCTTTTGTCCCCGTTCAAGCAGAGACGAGCGTGGTATAAGAACGAAGTGCATGCGAGGTGCGGTTTTTCGTCGATCGATAACCGTCCTGCAGGCGAATTCGGCCTTATGTCTGTACCTGCTCTCTCCTATATAGCATATGCTATTGCAGCAGCTATAGCAGTTCAACCTGGAATCTGACCAATTTTTGATTGTTAACCGTCAGTTATCATTAGGATGTGAGCCTGGGAATACTGTATTTATCATTTAGACTTGTGAATGACCACGATAACGTCTTTGAGAACCGACAAAAAATATCCTACTGAGATAAACAGTTATGATTCAAAGAAGACAAAAAAAAGCATATCCTCAGTCATGTAAATCTGTGCCTCTTTATCTGACTGAATCAATTTTTTTAATGGTGTATTTTGAATAAAATGAAAGAGAAGCCGTAATAAGATTCGACTCACATCATAAATCAAATTTTTGCTACGGTTGGTAACAATAGTAAAAATATCATGATCGGAAATCCACGGAGTTTTAAGTAACGAATATATATTTTCATTACAGAATACATCCGATTTGAATTTATCATCCCCAGATGGTGTTTCCGTTGAACGTTTTTAAACCTGAAACATGTACACAAGAATTTTTACCTGTATCTAACTAGTCCGTTCACGAGAACGTTGAACTTATATAACCTGCAAATTTTGTAAATACTTTTTTAATCACGAACATCGGAAATCTTAACTATTAAAAATTTATCAGTTTGTACTCCAGTTTGCGTTTGCCTATTTCACCCATTATGATTTAATAAAATATAATTTGCTTTTTGCTATAAGGTGTTCGCGAAGAATTTCCTCCCGTTGTTTGGTTAACTTACATTTTTATCTACTTTTCTCTTGCTACTGTTCAGGCAGAGACGAACGTGTAGATAATAGAAGGGTATAAATAAATGATCAAGATCTCGATCGCTCTGTAATACGATTAGTATTCGACTGTGCCGTTGTTTGATTTCATGATAAATAATATCCGTTACTCAAAGGGTAATGTACTGATAAGTATTAAATGAATAACTTCATTTAAAACCATCAGGAGCATAGTACTTCATTATGTAACACATTTTAACCAGGAAAACATTTGAGTAGTCCGCTAGGGTACGAAGGACGAAATCAAAAATAACCATTTTACAGGGACACATCACTTCCTTCTTGGGTGCACAGTAATAACCTCCACCGTACTAACACTGACGAGCGCATCGTTAGTGCAGGCTGTAACTAAGCATTTCATTGTTAGTAGCCGTTACTCCAGTCATGAGGCTGTGCCGCTTACGAAGCAGTACATTAATGTGATCTGATTCGTCTCCATGATGGTTGCTTCGAGGGCACGGCCGTGAGTCAAATAATTTCGCCTTGCCTTTGGGCGCGGTGCTCCATTGTACAGTGAATGTTTTTTCGAGTTGGGATCCTCCCTGAATGCTTTTTCTTTCTCAAAGGTAAAATATCGACAAAACTATGCCGATTACAGGAAAATTTGTCATCCGTTTCACTTACATTGGAGGACGTGCTCAATGTTCGGATATTCAGCTGCACTGCCTCGCTAAAGTTCGGTATGCGAGCGTCGGGGCCAGGAGACCCAAATTCTGGCAGTAATGGTGTTGCAGGTGTCGAAGGCTGTGGTGGTGATACAGGGACTTGACAGAAGACCGTGATGGTGGTATGGCTGGTGGTGATGTCAGTGGTGGTAGAGATGTCTATGTTGACAGGCAGAAACGGAGTGTTGCCAGATTTTCCTTTTGTATCAAGTTCGATTGGATCCATTTCGATTTATTGTTCGTGATTCCATCGTGTTACGCGAAAAAACATGCATGAATATTCGATTTATTCTTAGTGATTCCATCGTGTCAAGCTAAGAACATGCATGTATATTCGATTTATTGTTAGTGATTCCATTGTGTCTCGCGAAAAACATGCATGAATATGAATGTAGTATACATACTAGCTGACATGAGGCTGAGAGCCTGCAGGCTCTCAGCCTCATGTCAGCTAGCTTAATAAAATTATCAATGCCACAAAGTAGGATTTATTGTCATAGCCTCTGCAGGAGCAAGATGCCATATAGGAGATTACAGATACAGACGTAAGGCCAAATCCACATGCAGGAAGATTTAACGGCCGACGTCAAACCTCACCTCACATGCACTTGAGTATAATATTGATAATAATAACTTTATTGAAGCACTCTAAGGTACAATAATGAGAACAGAGAACAAGTTTGACAAAACATTCCTTACCCTACATTCAAATTTCGCACCAAAAAAGCATACATGGAAACAAGGACAGAGTAGGGATGAAATACGTGTTATAGATTCATAAGTTGAGTTAGTGATAAGCGCGACGGAATAAATTGTATGTCCCACTCCCACATGAATATGTATATACCAAAATTCAAGGTTGGAGAGGTAAGCCTAATGCTTTTAACCACCCGTCAACGAACATATCAGTGACGTCTCCCAGCCTGACATCCACACCCGTACAATGAGCCCACAACATGGAAAGGCAGACAGATGTCAAACATTATTTCTATTAATATCGGGATCTTTCTGCATTGCAGGATTCGGTTCACCCCTCTATCCTCACTATTACATAAAGCCTTTAGGAAGGGATTATTAGAATTAGTAATACGCTCATGGAGGCTATAGGCACTTTTTCTAGTTCGTACATTAAGACAGACAACATCATTTGCAGCGAATACGAAGCTAGCACTCGTTCTTCTAGGTACACCAATCAACCTCCGGAAAATATCATTGAATGCTACTCTCAGTTTACTGATAGCAACTCGTGGTAATTTACACCACAGTGAGTTGCATTAGATAGGGTAGCAATGGGTTTTAAAGAACTGTATTGTAATATTTGTCGTGCAAAACTTACATTTCCTTACAAGCTGATTGCCAATCGCGTTTAATTTCCGAAGCTGTTTAGAAATATCAGCATTGTCACACTAGTTGTTTGTTATTAAGTGCCCTAAGTACGGAAAACTGTCCACATAATCCAACCGAGTTCCATTTAACACATTATTCATTTGGAACTGGAACCTTTGCATATTGCGTGGTTTCACTAGCATACAAACAGATTTGCTGGTATTGTACCCAATATCTAGTGTTGCGGCCTCCGCCTCGTATATATTTAGCATAATTTGAAGAGCATCCACATGAGGAGCCATGAGGACCATATCGTCGGCATAAAGCAGTCGCCAATATGACACCCAACACGGCAAGGAGCTAAATGCTCGTGTAGGTTGTCTACAAACACATGGAATAGAAGGGGCGAAAGCAGACCTCTCTTCATTATTCCATTGGTTGTTCGAAACGGATTTAACGTTGAAGTTCCCCACCGTACTGCACATAGTTGTTGTTGGTTCCAGTATTTTAATAATTGCACGAAGTGCACAGGCGCCCCTCTTTCAATTTATATTTGAACAGTGTCCAATGATTAACGCAGTCAATTTTTTTTGGGCATATATAAAACGCAAGTACATTGGCGAGCCTCTACTGACAGAAAAAATTACAATTCCCAAAAGGTAAAAATAGCTACTTCAGTTCCATGTTAAGGCTTAAAGCAAAATTGGTTTGATGTTGTTTGGACACATTCGCCAAGTCTGTTCTGAATCGCAATTTTAAGTAGCTTCCATGCGGCAGTAGCAATTGACATTGGTTAGTAATTGGCTATATCTGTGGCACATTTTGTCTTTGTTTTTATAATAGATTTTGCAGTTACATCCATAAGTGGCTTTGGTAGGTAGTTAGGCCTAAGGCAGCCAGTAAAAAACGTGACTCTAAGAAATTGAAAAGGACCATACTTAAAAGCTTCTGCTGGTATACCATCCTTCCCTACAGCTTTCCTATTTTTTAATCTCCTAACCGCTGATCTAAGTTCCCACAAATTTACTTCATCAACATTATTATACTTTTCCCGGTTAAGCGCCTCATTTATAATATTCTAGTCAACATCGTTGTTGACACTTTCCAATACACCATCAAAGTGGTCGCGCCACATCTCAGCAATATTTCCTTTCCCCTGTTATACCATTCACACATTGAAAAACAGAGCCGCCTATCGGTTTCAGATTTTTAATTTCTTTCCAGAAATCGATCATCCGCCCATTAATCATTTTCTCACATAAACTAGTTGCACGGAATTTGTCCTCATGTGTCTTACAGAAGTGAAGTGTGCATTTGCAGGCGTTATTCGTTCGCGGTTTCCTAGCATTTCACCATTGTACATAGGCCGCAACGCTGGCGTCATGCAAGACAGCAACATGCCTAGTCCAGCCCAGGACTCGGTGCATTCCGCGCGGCGTTTTTATCCCGAATGCTTCTCTCGCAGAAACCAGAACTGCATTGCATGTTCACCCATAGACCTCATCTAATTCATCAATATCAGCGTTTGCAGGTATTTCAATCAAGTCCGGTGGCAGAACCGCTAGCTTATTGATGAGGGTTGCGTGAAACATTTAATTGTTTTCAGTGTCATTGAACTGCCAGTTTATAGATTGAATAGCTGCATCCGCTTCTGCCAATATAGAGAGCACACGGGATGAGAGCTCTGCATGGAACAGCAAGTGATCTGACAGAGCCGTATCTTATCAATGTTGACCGGAAGGGATGTGGGCGAAACCGGTTTCGGCTCGTTGCGAAGGAGCGAAGGGGGTGCGGCGGGCTGGATGCCAGGCTTGCGTGCTTGGTTGGCAGTTTTTATGTTATGAACTTTTAAATTTTATTATATTTGATGTTTATTGTATTTATATACGATTTTTCTTCTTTAGATGGTTGCATTGGGGTATAATTGGTCACTAACTGCTGCTCGTTAATATATATTCATTCAGTTCTCATAGGGATAGTGTATTAACAAGTTTCTGGAGGGGTGGGGCGTAGGGATCCCCTAGGCAAAAAGTTGGATGCACTCTGGCAAATTAGGTAAGTTTGCTCTTATCTGTTGTTTGAACTGTATTTTTTCCATGACCTTTTTTGTCATTACTTCTATGTTTTGAGTGAATGCTTCGTTATATATTTATTTCAGGATTATAATCCTATGCATTTTTCTTTACATAAATGTTTGTTTCATTTTCTAGTTATGGTATATTTGACTCATTCGGATGTTGTTTGGTGGGGTTCTTGACATTTGGACGCTTGGTACCAGGCTGATATTGAATTCTAGGCAATGTTCCGTTTATTTTCCATCGGTTTGTTTCATATGTATATAATATTTATAGGTAGTTGGAAAGTTTACGTTTGTATTTTGGGTTAATGCAGCAGCATCGTTACGGGAATCTATCTACCCCATAACGCATTATCCAGGTTTGAACAGATATATCGGTGTTCCATTGATGAGGTATTCCAATAGCGAGAGTTCCTGAACGATATGGGTTTATTGTAAGTTATTATATTGAATTATGTGTACCTAGTAATGATCGTTTGATATATGTTGAATTTTGTATTGTTTTTTGGAATTTTGAATAGTTATCTCATACAGTTTTAGGATTTTTTAGGATATTTTAGGCTTGCATCTTCCATGTAGCACACTATTTCAGTCATAATGGGTCGGTTATTGCATCATTTGGTATTTTATATGTATATATGATATTCTGTTACGATTAAACCGTAATTACTTTAGTTAAAGAAATGGTCATTTAACCCTGTTTAGGACAGAGTTGGAGAGTAATTTCATCAGATTTTGTATATACTATAGCGTGATCGTGTAGAAGTATTCCTCACCATTTACTATAGGTTTCATCGTATGTTGCTCGCATGCCGTGGTATTTTATTCACGTCAGTTGTTTGGTTGGTTACATGCTTTTTTTTCTCGTTCGTTACGGGTTTAATGTATGTTTTGGGTATGGTGTAGAATTGATCTTCTTGCTATGTTATAACTCGAAAGTTTTAGTTCTTTCAGTTGTGTATGTTCTCTGTACAGTTTACACCTTCGATGCAAGGTATTGGATATTTTATACAATATCGGAATATTAGGGTATATTACGTTTGTATCTTCAATGTAGAACATTCGTTCAGGCATAATTTAGTTACGAGTTGTATATTTATAGTGTTT
>SDVV010000005.1:0-11544 GCA_016164225.1 Gammarus roeselii | reverse complement strand
TGTTCATAATCAAGTGAGACAAGATTGATTTCGGTTTATTGTTAACGATTCTGTCGTATCGCACAAAAAAAAACAGGCAAAAGCATGGATGAAATATTAAAAAGAAATTCAATTAACATACATGTGGGTAGAGTTGACTAAAATTGATGCCATTATAGGAAAACATGATTTTTTTTATTGACTATAGACGGACTATAATCAAACATCATCAGCGTGTCTTACCAGGCAGATTTTCCTTTCCAACTTGCCATCTGATTATTCTGTCTGTTTTACTCTTTACCTTTTGATTACGTTAGCTGGATCTCATGTGATATTACGCCCATGGTGTTTATTTTTCCTTCAAACATTATCATCATCAACAACGAAGTTTTCGATCAAATGAAACGAGGCGCTGTAAAAGTTTACTAGTAAATACGGAACTAATATGACTCCGGTGTATAAGATACACGTGAGTTGCGGTGAAAGTGAACATATTTCGGTAAGGTTTCTATTTGAAATGGACACTTACGTGGAAATACATCAACCACGAAGGTTTCTTTTGAACACACACTTGCCATCGCTCCGTCAAAAATAACGACACTCAGGTCTCCACTCTCTTGCAACTTAAACCATTGCCGCCCGTTCAGTCATTCACGACCCGTCCAACTTCCCAGGACAAATGCACGGAAACCAGGTCTAGATGAGTTGCCCTCGTGCTAGCGACGGGTATAGTAATCGACCCGACCTCGTCGTTGTTCGCCAGGGTCCTCCGTGATGAAACGCAACGGTAGACCGTGATATGGACAAAATAACATGGAACACAGCATAGGTCAGCTGAGCTGCTACTGGGAGTATAGAAGTTGCCAGTAACTGATGAGCTGGTTCGCCTCGTTCACACTAATAGGTGATAGCTTTTCAAACCTATTTCGAAAAACTTACCCGAGACCTCTAAGGAACCAGTCACCTCATCTGACCCAAATAGCCAGCAGTCTACACAACCACCCACGCAGCTTAAAATACCTACCACAGAAGAAGAGCGCGCTCACTCGAGAAGCAAACCCAAAGGGCATAACCCCTCGTGTTGCTGCAAGAGCTCCCACAGTAGCGACCGCAGCAATCCCCGCAGACACCATTCTACCGAAGCCGTACGTTCCCGCGAACGTTCCCCATCCGGACCTCCTGGGTAAACTCAAAGACCCAAACGCCACGAAAATTCCTGCAAATCGCGCGATCACTCGAGGTCATCAAAGTCTGAGTGTGAACCGTCTCCAAAGTGAACAATAGCACAACACTCCAGTGGAACAGTCAGGGATTTTGAAACAACAAAGACGAATTACTGTCCTTATTCACCACCCATAAACCTATGGTGATAGGCCTCCAAGAGATCGAACACCGAGAGGCCGCCACCTTCAGAATCTCCTCAAAATGACATACACCGCCGGGAAGGCCACACCAATGTGACTGCACAAGGCGGAAATGCACTCGTGATCCTCTGAGGACGGGACTCCAAGCTATCGCTGTAAAGATATGTCTCAAGACCAATAACAGTGGTATCTATCTACTCGTCACGAAACCATGACCTCTCGGAAGCACTAATTACCCAATTTGCTAGTCAACTGCTCTCGCCAATACTCCTCCTTGGAGACTTCAACAGCTACCATGAAACAATGTAGCGGGACCAATAGATGGATACAATTCGAAATTAGGCTGATATGGGTGGTCCAATCAATGATGCCTCCTAACTGGTTTATTGAATTGGGCTGATATAAATCTGTTCCAATATTGACAACGGTGGATAACTATGCAGCAGTTCTTTGAATGTGATGACTTAACATAAATCCTAGTCCTCAATAACTTATCGGTGCATGAGGTTCTGCTTCTCAATTCCTACCCAACCCTACCCTGACCATGTGGTAGTTGACGTCACACCGTTCATTAGTGTAATAGTTGGTAAATGAGGTACTTCGGTGATAAGACTCTCTATGTATCGGTGATAGAGGAACGGCTACATCGTTTGTTGGTACGACACAATTCGTTAAAATACACAGGTTTCAATGTTACGCATTAGTTGAAGGCGCCGTGAACGAACTGAACGGAAGACGACTCCGTTACCAGTCTGTTGACTCTCGAGGGAATCGGTTAATGCAAACTTTGTTATAGGCTGATGATTAAAAAAAATGTTGTATAGAAATGCTTGATTCTTATATGATGTTAGATGAGGAGCACTGCACGGATTGTTGCAGACTTGTTTGGTATGTATCAGCTGTTGCATACATGAGGGCAGAAAATTTTGCTAAGCTAGAAGCCTAACCTTTTAATACTAAATTATAGTTGTCTTATCATTATAAAATGTCCTACATGTATACTCCTATAGATTGTTTGGACTTCTTCTAACTTATTATTCTAGATCTATGCTTATTTGACTTAGGACATTCCAATTATCTTAACGCAACACATTACAGTACCATTTCGTTTACCTGTACAAAGCTTCATAAGTAGAGTAATACCTTCTAACAACAATATCCATATTGCAATTTGCACTAGCAATGCGCTCCTCAATGTGAGGCCGGTGTACAGGTATATTGCACACCCATGAAGGAAGAAAATGTGAGTGTCTTACTTATGTAATGGTTAATTGTAATATGAGCTTCCTGATTTGACTTGCCTTCCTTACCCTGTCAGTTTGCCAAAACTCCTACTTGATATAATTGTGTATCAAATTTACTACTGTGTCCTAGTTGATTTCTAATTTTCGTTATATATTTCAAAAAATATATCTTTGATATAACAGTATGGAATACACGGTACAATAATGATAATTCATTATATCAGCGGTATCATAACGAATATCAAACTGATGATTTTAAATTCCCTGTATTTATATTCCTGAAAACGAATGCATATATCGGAAAAGTTCATAATAAGAAAAAGTATTTGAGTACCGACCAGCTCTTTTTTCTCCCAGTGACATAGAAAGATTGTAACATGTTAAATCATTTCAGAAGATTGTAACCTGTAAAATCGAGATTGTAACCTGTAAAATCATTTCAAAAGATACAATTTTCTGCCGGCATTATTGATTAGAGAAGTATATGATTGTAAAATAATCGGGTAACGGGAATAACGTAACCATCAATCAGCGGAGACTTACCTGCGGCAGGTTAGGTTCCGTGTTAAAGTTAAGCAATAAGGAAAAAGAATCTAAATCGAACAAAATAACGCTTGGGTTCCAATTATACATGATTATTCCGGCCGCGAAATATGAAGGGCCTGTAAGGAGGACAGCCAGGAGGTCAGTGAAGATATCACCTAGGAGAAGTGTTCCAGCTGCCTGGCAACGGAACGACGCATGGTCCAACTAGAAATAAAAGTGGAACAGGCAATAATGAAGAGACAAAACGGATCTGAGCTGGAAAAGAAGCATAGACTGGAGCAACAGCAAAAGATCATACAAGAAGAAGTCTTGCCAATTCGAAAAGATATTAAAGTCGTCAAGGAAGCAGTAGCCTCAAATGCTTACAGGAGGACACCAATACCTAACGAATGGACGGCGAAGGAGCAGCCAGAGACTGTTGACACAACGGGCATATCTGTATCTTCAATTAACATAACAACCACCGCGACAAAAAACAAATCCACGCAGCCCCTCACCACTCACCCTCCTCCACCGCATACTCTCAACCAACAACTCCGCATTACCCAACTCCCAAAGCTAAACCCCAAACCGGCTTATGTAGTTTTCGAGCTGCTGGGCACGAAACAGGAAGCGACCAAACAAGGTATATGAATGGATCGGCTGGGCTGCACAAACAACCTACAGACAAAGTATCTGCTGCTAATTGCCAAGATAAGGAAAGTGACCTTGAAGAAGACAAGAATCAGAAGGTGGTCAGAAGAAGAAAAAGAATAAAGCATCTAATCGGAACTGGTAGTAAGACTAAAGTGGGGACCTTCCCCACGCAGAGAAGCAGCATTTATGCCCTATCTACGGCGACATCACCGACAAGCAGATGTTGAGCTAGGTACGGCGACCACCAGGAGACGACTGTTACTCCCTTAAAATGTTGAAGCAGCTTGGAAAAATTTCCGCGTTTAAAATTTGTGCGAGCTACCTGCAAATATATCCGCCAAAATCGCCTGATGTCCAGCCCGCATTTGCCCGTGAACGAAACTTATACGAAAACACGAAGAATAGCGAGTCCTCGGATAAAAGTTAGTCGACGTTTCTTCCAATCATGCTGTCTAATATACTATCTCTCGTCGATAATCTCCGCCTGGTCACTTTTAACTGTAATGAATTCAATAGTGCGAAAGGTGTTGTGAAAAAGTTATGTGCATATAATGATATATGTGCGTTACAAGAGACATGGCTGTTCAAACATGATCTCCATATTAGTCTATCTAGAGATGGCGGCTTACATTATTTTCCCATTTCGTCAATAATCTCAGAAGAAAGTATACCTAGAGGAAGTCTATATGGTGGATTAACTTTCTCATGGTCTGATAGGATTAGTCCGTATGCAAAAATAGAACAATACAATGATGATAGGATGCTCTGTTTACCGTTGCAAATAGAAGGAATGTCAATTTTATTCATGAATGTGTATTTGCCATAAGCAGCTCATCATAACGAAGAGCTGATCTTAGCGCATTATGGGAAACTAGAAGATGTATTAAAAGAATCGAATCACGATCGTGTTTGTGTTAAGGGGGACTTTAACTGCCAACCAAGCAGCAGATCATTTAGCGAATTGCAGGTACTTCTGGCGGACAATGAACTTGACTTCGTAGATGTTGTACTCCTGCCACAAGACACGCATACTCATGGTAATCACGACGGGAGATCAGTTGAATAGCTCGATCACTTTGCTCTCACACCAGCAATTGCCAACTATGTCACGCGGGTTTATGTTTGGGAATATACGCCCCTGTCAGTTCACTTGCCGTTCCATGCAGAGCTCTCATCGCGTGCGCTCTTTATAATGGCAGAGGCGGATGCAGCCATTCAATCTATAAACTGGCAGTTCAATGACACTGCAAACAATTGAATGTTTTACTCAAATCATATCAATAAGCTAGCGGTTCTGCCAACGGATTTGATTCAAATACCTGCAAATGCTGATATTAGTAAATTAGATGAGGTCTATGGGTGAATATGCAATGCAGTTCTAGTGTCTGCGAGAGAAGCATTCGGGATGAAAACGCCGAGCGGAATGCACCGAGTCCTGGGCTGGACCAGGCATGTTGCTTTATTGCATGACTCTAGCGTTGCGACCTTAGTGCAAAGGCAAAATGCTGGTAAACCGCGAACGAATAACGCCTGCAAATATGCCTTCGCTTCTGTAAGAAACATGAGGAAAAATTACGTGCAACTAAATTGTGTGAGCAAATGATTATTGGGCGAATGAACGATTTCTGGAAATAAATTTAAAATCTGAAACCGATAGGCAGCTCTGTTTTCAATGTATGAATTGTATATCAGGGGGTAGGAAATATTGCTGAGATGTGACGTGACCACTTTGATGGTATAATAAACAGTGTCAACAACGATGCTGACTCGAATATTGGAAATGAGGCGCTTAACCGGGAAAATAAAAATTATAATGCTGAAGAAGATATATGGGAACTTAGATCAGCGCTAAGGAGATTGAAAAACGGGAAAGCTGTAAGGAAGGAGGATATTCCAGCGAAAGCTTTCAAGTATGGTTCTATTTAATTCCTCCATGTCATATCTTTTTTTTTTCCACTGGCTGCATTAGGCCTAACTACCTACCAGAGCTACTTATGGATGTAAGAGTGAAACCTATTATAAAAAACAACGACAAAATAAGCGACAGATGTGGGCAATTACAGATCAATATCAATTGCTACTTCCGAATCAGAGCAACTTAAAATTGTGATTCTGAACAGACTTGACGAATGTGTCCAAACAACATCAAACCAATTTGGCTTTGGGCCTCAACATGGAACGAAAGTAGCTATTTTCACCTTAAAAAAATTATGACTTCTTTTGTCAGTAGAGGCTCGTAAATGTACTTGTGTTTACTAGATGCCCAAAAAAAAACTATGACCGCGGTTATCATTGGACACTGTTCATAATATTAATTGAAGGAAGGGCCTCCTGGGCACCTCGTAAATTTACTAAAATACTGGTACCAACAACAACAATGTGCAGTACGTTGGGGAACTTCAACATCAAATCCGTTTCGATTAACCAATGGAATAAGACAGGGGGGCCTTCTTTCGCCCCTTCTATTCAATAAGTGTGTAGACACCCCACACGAGCGTTTAGCTCATAGCCGCGTTGGGTGTCATATTGGCGACTATTGTATCCCGACGAGATGGCCCTCATGGCTCCTCATGTGGATGCCCTTCAAATTTTGCTACATACATACGAAGCGGAGGCCGCAAAACTAGATATTGAGTGCAATACTAGCAAATCTGTTTGTATGCTAGTGAAATCACGCACTATGCAAAGGTTCTAGTTCCGAAAGAATAAGTGTTAAATGGAACTCGTTTGGATTTTGTGGATAGTTTTCCCTACTTAGGGCACTTAATAACAAACAACCAGTGTGACAATGTTGATATCTTTAATCAGCTTCGGAAATTGAACGCGATTGACAATCAGCTTGTAAGGGAATGTAAGTTTTGCACGACAGATATTTAAATACAGCTCATTGAAACCTATTGCTACCCTATTTAATGCAACTCACTATGGTGTAAATTAACACAAGTCACTATCAGTAAACTGAGAGTAGCATTCAATGATATTTTACGGAGGTTGACAGATATACCTAGAAGAAGAAGTGCTAGCCTTGTATCCGCTACATATGATGTTGACTGTCTCAAGGTACGAGCTGGAAAAAGTGCCTATAGCCTCCAGGAGCGCATTACAAATTCTAATAATCCCTTCCTAATTTTTTTATGTAATAGTGAGGGAAAGAAAGGTGGAACCAAATCCTGCTGGTTTAGAAAGATCCCGACATTAACAGAAATAATGTTTGACATCTGTCTGCCTTCCCATGTTGTGGGCCCATGATACGAGTGTGGATGTCAGGCTGGGGGACGTCGCTGATATGTTCGCTGACGGGTGGTTAAGAGCATTAGGCTCACCTCTCTAACCTTGAGTTTTGGTATATACATATTCATGTGGAAGTGGGACATACATTTTGTTCGTCGCGCTTATCACTAACTCAACTTATGATCTATGTCGCGTATTTCATCCCTACTCTGTCCTTGTTTCCAAGTATGTTCTTTTGGTGCGTAATTTGAATGTATGAGTAGAAATGTTCTGTCAAACTTGTTCGTTATAATCATTATTGTACCATCGAGTGCTTCAATAATGTATGTTATTATTATTATTAAACAAAAAGGCCTGAGAGTTGAGGTTTGACTTCAGCCGATAACCTTCCTGCATGTGGATTCGGCCTTGCGTCTTCTACTGTTATCTCCTATATGGCATATTGCTCTTGCACTGACGATGACAATAAATCCTAACTAATGCCATAGAAAGTTTGTTGGCGCTCATTGTCATGAGGCTATAAGCCTTCAAAAACATTAACTTTGTTTTAAACCAACTCGTATCTTTTCAGGAAATTGATCGTCATACAACTCAATATATAAAATTAAGATAGACGTATGAAACTAAAACTGAGGAAATACAGTTTCAAACTCCTACAAAACAGATATCATCACATTTTTTCAATTTCAATTATTTTTCGAACGGAAGAGACAATAAAAAAATTATCATAAGTGCCTGATAAATATTTGAGCTCCATCATGAGTTTAAATATCTCTCGATGGGTAAAAAGTCTAAAATTATACGATCAAAAAAATATGGAATCTCTAATATTACTGTTGATTTTCAGGACAGAAAACATACAATTTGACTTTATCATCACAGTTTGGTCTATGGACGAGCAAGTGTTGTCGTTGTACATTTTTCTCCCACAAACATGAAAGCAAAAATTATTACCTACATCAAATTAGTGCGTTACAGAGATTAATTTTTCGTTGGGAGGTGAACTTCTATACCTTACCATAATTTTTCCCTAATTTTTATAACTCGAACATCTGTAATCTTAAATGTCAGAGAAGTACTTTTTTCCGTACTCCTATACGCGTTTGCATATTTTTCCCAAAGTAAATAGGTTACCTTACGCCCATTCTTCATCTAAGCGTAGATTACAGTCAGAGGCTGATATAACCAAGATTTAGAGTCTAGTCTATGAATCTTAGATCTAAAATTTAGCGGTAGAAGGACACCAGCTTGAGGTCCGATTTTGATTATGTTTCTAATGGGAAGTTTTTGGGAGTGAGATTTCAAGAAAAAAAATCTATGAATCGAGTAATGTCCGCCTCTCTCCTTCGGATATTCTGGCAGCGCGCCTTTTATAAAAAGGGCACAATGTCCGATACTGGTTTCTGCTTATGATATTACGTGTAATTCGTGATTATTTCTGCAGAGAAACCGGATGTTTTCCAATTCGTTCTATTTTTCAATAATATCGCTGACGAATTCATTTATGGGTCGTCGAATGCTAAGAAACAAACCCCACTTCTCGAACAATTGATTCAAATAAATAACAAGGATTTGAATTCCGGACTTTGTATCTCAAATTAGGTTGTTGAATGATTTGTTATATCATTAGCTTGTTGGTAAAATCTGTTGAGAGACGTTATCCTCTCGTTGTTAAGTTAACCTCCATTTTTATCTAATTTTATTCTGTCTCCGTTCAAGTTATCTCCTTTGTAACATATTGCCATTGCAGGAGCTACAGCATTTCACCATGGAAACGGACCAATTATTGATTGTTAACCGTCAGTTATCATTAGGTTTGCGAACCTTTGAATACGGTATTAATTAATCATACTTATGTAAGACCACGAAAAATTGTTGGAAAACCGACCAAAAATATCCTACTGAGATAAACAAATACGATTCATATGAGACAAAATAAATGCATATCCTCAGTCATAAGAATTTGTGCCTCTTTTTCTGACTAAATCAATTTTTTGAAAGGTATATTTTGAATAAAATGAAAGAGAAGCCGTAATAAGATTCGACTATTATCATAAATCATATTTCTGCTACGGTAAGTAACAATAGTAAAAATATCATGATCGGAAATCCACGGAGTTCTAATTAACGACTATATATTTTCATTACAGAATACATTCAATTTGAATTTATCATCACAAGATTGTTTATGGACGAGCAGTGTTTCTGTTGAACATTTTTCAACCTGAAACGTACACAAGAATTTTTACCTGTATCTAACCAGTGCATTCATGAGAACGCTGAACTTATATAACCTGCAAATTTTTGTAATACTTTTTTAATCTCGAGCATCGGAAATCTTGAATATTAAAAATTTATACGTTTTTACTCCAGTTTGCGTTTGCCTATTTCGCCCAATGCAATTAGGGGTGGTGTACAGCCAGTGACTGATCTAACCAAGATTTTTGTCTAATATACATATCATGGATCTAACGTTTGGCGAGAGAAGCACACTCGTCCTACTTGAGGTCTGATTTTGTTAATGTTTCTTATGGGAAATTTAAGAGTCAGATTAAAAAAAACATTATATGAATCGAGTAATGCCCACTTCTCTCCTGCGGTATCCTAGCTACGCGTCTGTTAATTAAGAGGCATGAAGTTCGATTTAGTTTCTGCTTGTAATATTACATTTAAAATGTGATTATTCTTGCTGATTATTTGTTTATCAAGCAAATCGCATGTTTTCAAATTCGTTTTATCGTTTAAATCACTATAAATCAAGCGTTGATCTAAGGTGTAGAATATCGCGAGTAAATTCGTTCATGGGTAGTCGAATACATAGCAACAAACCACACTTCTCGAACACTTAATTCAAATTAATAATGCTGATTTGAAATTTTGAAATTAATTTGTTGTATGATTTAATAAAATATTATTTGCTTTTTGGTATAATATGTTCACGAAGGTTTTCCTCTCGTTGTTTGGTTACCTTACATTTTTATCTACTTTTCTTCTGTCACTGTTCAGGCAGAGACGAACGTGTAGATCATAGAAGGGTACAAGTAAATAATCAAGATCTAGATCGCTGTGGAATACGATTAGTATTCGACTGTGCCGATGTTTGATTTCATGATAAATAATATCTGTTATTCAAAGATTAATGTACTAATAAGTATTGTACGAATAACTTCATCTTAACCAAGTTGACATGTGAGTAGTCCGCTTAGGTACGAAGGACGAAATCAAAAATAACCATTTTACAGAGACACATCACTTCCTTCTTGAGTGCACAGTAAATACCTCCACCGTACTAACATTGACGAGCGCAAGCTAATGCAGTCTGTAACTAAGCATTTTATTGTTACTAGCCGTTACTCTGGTCATGACGCTGTGCCGCTTACGAAGCAGTACATTAATGTGATCTGATTCGTCTCCACGACGGTTGCTTCGAGGGCACGGCCGTGATGCAAGTAATTTCGCCTTGCCTTTGGGCGCGGTGCTCCATTGTACAGTGAATGCTTTTTCGAGTTGGGATCCTCCCTGAATGCTTATTCTTTTTCAGAGCTAAAATATCGACAGAACTTTGTCGATTACAGAAAATTTGTCATCCGTTTCACTTGCATTTGAGGACGTGCTTAATGTTCGGATATTCTGCTGCACTGCCTCGCTAAAGTTCGGTTTGCAAGCGTCGGGGCCAAGAGAGCCAAATTCTGGCAGTGATGGTGTTGCAGGTGTCGAAGGCTGTGGTGGTGATACAGTGACTTGAAAGATGTCCGTGCTGGTGGTATGGCTGGTGGTGATGTCAGTGGTGGTAGAGATGTCTGTGTTGACTGGCAGAGACCAGAGCTATAACATTAGGGGGTGTTCTACACTCTCTGTGCTGCTCATTGTTTGTGCACTGTTGAAAATAAAAGTCATTCCCAGAAGAGTATTTATGGTTGGTAGGAATTATTGCTACGCTTTTAGTCTTCTAAAGCCTCCGCAAACGATGTTGAAAGTCCCAAAAGCCTTGAGCCTTTGTTCGACGAGTCAGGCCTCTTCGGGATTTCAGCCAATGACCACGCACTTCCCAGCGTGTTCACCTGCTGAAATCCCGAGGAGGTAGGACCTATTCATCTATCAAAAGGCTCAAGGCTTTCGGGACTTAGAACATCGTGAACGGAGAGTATTAGATGAATAAAACGTATTATATTCTTGTTATACATGACGCGCATAAAAATGTTATGAATATATGATGGAAGGGTATCTACTCAACGAGCACAGTGAACCGTTATTTTATTAAATCCATTTTGAATATCGTTGAATAATAATAATAATAATAATAATAAAATCTTCATTGACAACCAACATGGGCATAGTTTTACAATTGAGACATCTTATTTTAGGGTTACAGTGTGAACAAAGTTATAAAATTACCGCACACAACTAAGAACAAGTTACGGCATACAACTCTATCCTGCCTATGCGTATAGTAATTCTCTCCATCGCCTTAACAATGACGAGGCAGCGAGCGCATCACCAGAGCAGATTGCAACGAGGATTTCATTTGGGGAGTTCATAACTCG
>SDVV010000004.1:0-70726 GCA_016164225.1 Gammarus roeselii | reverse complement strand
CATAGAACATCATAAATGTAATCGACGGTAAAGATGATTAACAGTGGCGGCACGATTTTTTATAATTGCAGGCCTCCTTTTATTCGGGAAGTTTTCAAAAATTTAGAGAGCGAGCATCAAAATTCACTTGAAAAGGGGAGTATCTAGCAGAGCAGGATGTTCTTTGTAAACGTGCATGGTAGCTTTCAAGTGAAATAAGTAACTGTCGAAGGTAATACTCTTTGAAAGGAAAGAGCAAACACTTTTTGAACCTAATGCTCCCCTATGACGCGTGTGAACTTGCTTCATAGCTGGTGAGGACATGTTTATTATGAGGGACTTCTTGCCTACTACCAGCACGATACACTTCAACCATAGCTGCTTCAAGAAAGGGTTAATCTGGTCAAAAGTTTCACAAACAATATTTGATAACTTAGGTGAAGAAAACCGTCATGTTACTATGAAACCATTGATCTCATTCTATTTGAGTATGCCTGCTATCTATAACGATTTGACTCAACTGTAGTTGGGACTATCTATTGAACGATTTGACCCAACACTAGTTGGGACTATCTATTGAACGATTTGACCCAACACTAGTTGGGACTATCCGTTATATATTTGACTCAACACTAGTTGGGACTATCCGTTAAACGATTTGACTCAACACTAGTTGGGACTATCCGTTATATATTTGACTCAACACTAGTTGGGACTATCCGTTAAACGATTTGACTCAACACTAGTTGGGACAATCCGTTATATATTTGACTCAACTCTAGTTGGGACTCTCCGTTAAACGATTTGACTCAACACTAGTTGGGACTATCCGTTAAACGATTCGACTCAACACTAGTTAAGACTATCCGTTAAACGATTTGACTCATCACTAGTTGGGACTATCCGTTATATATATGACTTAACACTAGTCGGGACTATCCGTTAAACGAATTGACTCAACACTAGTTGGGACTATCCGTTATATATATGACTCAACACTAGTTGGGACTATCCGTTAAACGATTTGACTCAACACTAGTTGGGACTATATGTTAAATATTTGACTCAACACTAGTTGGGACTATCCGTTAAACGATTTGACTCAACTCTAGTTGAGAAAGTTTATCAAAAATCAAGATAACTTGTGTGTTCTCACATAATGTCAGGAAATATAAAATCATACCGTCAAGAATCTATTGACATATTATGAGGAGATCTAATATCATGTTTTCACAAGGTGTTTCGTTACAAAGGGAAATTCAATTTATAAACCAGAAAAATAAAACTTTATTTATTAGAATTGAAAAATGTGTTCATGAAGAATTAAATGCCTGCTAAGCACGATTTACCGAAGGTCTTTTTTTTACTTGCGACACAATGCAGGGCAATTCAAACCTTGTTAGAGAGGCTTAACATTTCCCTCAAATTCTAAATGAACATAAGCTAATATTTGCATTGTGTTGCGTAAAATGTTATTATATTATATATTCCGCTTTTGACTAACGTGTTGGCAATTTATGAAGGGATGTTCTTGTTAATGAGTTCCATTTTCAACGTCATATTTTGATAAGGAAGGCGTTCAACATTTAATTAAATTAATGGCGCAATTTGAGCTTCTACTATATTCCTAGGAATCACTAACGTCCTCTTTTACGTAGTGTTGGAACGTTAGAGCAACTTCAGCTTACTAACCCTCTTAGCGACGGTGTTCAAGGTTGTTTAGCATGCAGTTATCAGTGTTGTGGCACACTATCATTAGTGTAGTGGCACACTATAATTAGTGTTGTGGCACACTATAATTAGTGTTGTGGCACACTATAATTAGTGTAGTGGCACACTATAATTAGTGTTGTGGCACACTATAATTAGTGTTGTGGCACACTATAATTAGTGTTGTGGCACACTATCATTAGTGTTGTGGCACACTATCATTAGTGTTGTGGCACACAATTAGCAGTGTTTTGGCACACTATAATTAGTGTTGTTGTACACTATCCTTAGTGTTGTGGCACACTATAATTAGTGTTCCGGCACACTATCATTAGTGTTGTGGCACACTATAATTAGTGTTGTGGCACACTATCATTAGTGTTGTGGCACACCATAATTAGTGTTGTGGCACACTATCATTAGTGTTGTGGCACACTATTATTAGTGTTGTGGCACACTATCATTAGTGTTGTGGCACACTATAATTAGTGTTGTGGCACACTATCGTTAGTGTTGTGGCACACTATCATAAGTGTTGTGGCACACAATTAGCAGTGTTGTGGCACACTATAATTAGTGTTGTGGCACACTATCATTAGTGTTGTGGCACACCATCATTAGTGTTGTGGCACACTATCATTAGTGTTGTGGCACACTATAATTAGTGTTTTGGCACACTATCATTAGTGGTGTGACACACTATCATTAGTGTTGTGGCACACTATCATTAGTGTTGTGGCACACTATCATTAGTGTTGTGGCACACTATAATTAGTGTTGTGGCATACTATCATTAGTGTTGTGACACACTATAATTAGTGTTGTGGCACACTATCATTAGTGTTGGGGCACACAATTAGCAGTGTTGTGGCACACCATCATTAGTGTTGTGGCACACAATTTGCAGTGTTGTGGCACACTATTATTAGTGCTGTGGCACACTATCACTAGTGTAGTGGCACACAATTATTATTGTTGTGGCACACAATTATTAGTGTTGTGACACACAATTATAAGTGTTGTGACACACGATAATCAGTGTTGTGGCACACTATTATTAGTATTGTGACACACTATTATTCCGTCTCATCGGTTGTTGTTTGCTTCGCTCTGTGATAGAACGCTCCTCGTACAGAGAGCTATTTATTATCAATGATTCCTTATGCTATTTAATATTATTTTTCCGTGTTGGAGACATTTAATGTTGAACGAAAGTCGTTTATCCCCCCGACAATCCAACGTAGCTCTCTTTTTATTCTTTTCCCTATACATAAATAAACCGGGTCTATTTAATTGGGCACATTTCATAATTCGCTGCAAAATTCCTTCTTTGTTACTTACAGAGTATCAATTAGTTGAACTAAAAGATCATATTTTGGTAATTTCAAGTAGTTTTGAACTACTCTCCTAGAGCCTATTTTATTGCCTCATGCACTCTCTCTCTTCCGTTCTCTCCCTCATTGTCTCTCGTTGATAGACCATCTTCAGGGTAAATGCTTGGCTTGTAGTAGCTGTGCTAAGAATTGGTGTCCCTATAGCGGCCTTTTATAGGGCCAATACTACTTGCTGATTTAATAGGTTTCATCGTCTCTTAACTAGCCCAAAAAGAATCGTATGTAATTTATATGGCATTTAATATCATGTAATTATCTTGTATACGTTTTCGTAGGTAGTGATATAACTAAGCTATAATAATAGTCCATTAGGAATAATAATAATAATAATTTTAAACGCATTTAGCGGCATTATAAAAGATTATTCCGTACTCAACGTACTGTAAGAAATGTGTCTGTGTTCCCATATCAACTAGCCATCGATTTTTCTGCAGAGTCAATGAATAAATCTTTCTCCCTTCAGTAAGAATAGAATATATTTTCTTCTGCGTCTAAGTGTATTATATGTTCACTCGTTGCAATAGCATTCTCGTGCTGGTGCCTTTCACCGCTGCCAATAGTAAGCGCTGCTGCCAAGAAGGCGGCCGGCTTGACAGGCGATTTGGCGCGTTATGAGGCTCTAAATAAAGAAATAATTTCAGCCGTGTTTTTACCCTGATAATAATTAATAGCGAGCTAACGATAAATGATTCAATCCCGAAGGAGTTTCGCTAGCAAATGAATGACATAATAACACAGTTTGGATCAATGATATTTGAAGTCGTTTATTGGAGCAGATATGAAAAGGAAAACAATTTCCTAGCTAGATGAATTTTCCAATTCATCAATTGATGAATTTATGATTTAAAATATGTTCAGCACGAGTGTCGATAACTGCATGTCTTATTTCTGTACGAATCCATCAGCACCGGCTGGCCTTTCTCACGACTCTAAGAGTTTTGAATATCATCAATTGCTGCTCCAATTAGACACAAGTTTGGAGTAGGCCAATGAGTTACTCCGGAGGGTGGAAGAGTTACTCTAAAGCGAGTTGGGTAGGCGGGGGGCTCGATAAACGGGAGGTGTTCACGCCACCGTTGTTCGGGGGCTACTGCGGGCCTGCACAAGGTCCAATTGAGAGGGATGCTCGCTCGCACCCTCGTGAGGGTGGTAGTTAGCAGGTCCTTAGGGAGGGAAGGGGTGAAACATAAACTTAAACCGCTCCACGAACAGGTGGCCTTAAGAAATATAGATGCTTTCTTAACCCGACAGTTAGTTCGTTGGAATCAGCATGACCAGTCACCTGATTGTAGGTGCGACATGTTTTGACGGCATCGTGCTCGCAATCGCTTCCCTCCTGCTATATTTGACAGCCTTGTATCCACTCCGCTTACAGTGCAAGCCCATTCATGTTTATGTAAGGCCGCCCGCGCATCTGTGCTGCTCCCTAAATAGCTCCCACGCCCTGCACGTGCCTCACTCCCTATGACTGTGTGGGTATTAATACCCCTGTCAGCCCACACGCCCGTACTGGGGCTCACCCCTGGGAGTAGGAGGGGATGGGGAGAAGAAGGGAGGGCTGTTTTATAGCTCAAACGTCAAGCAGATGTTAATTATTGTGACAATGGTGATGCAGGTAATAAAGGGATTTGAAATTCAACAAATCATGTAATCATAATTTATTTATTTTATCTCAAGTTTTGAAACATGATGCTCATTTTTGGTGCGGTTTCGATGAAAAATACTACAAACTAGAAGGTATTCTGATACGTCTCATCTCTAATCCCTAAATAAACATATTACAATAAACTTCGCTTTCTTCTTAGGGTCCAACACCTTCTTACATAAGTAATGGATGGACTGCTTTACCTTTGCTAATACTGTAGTAACTGGTTTGATGTTATTCTTCATAAATCCTTCATCTGACATATGACCGCTTTACCTTTATGTTGCAGGGACTGGTTCGATGGTCACCGACACGTTGGATGAGCAGCGGATGAAGAAGATTAAACTGCTCGAGCGCTCGGACATGCGGCGTGAAGAATTGACTGAACAGGTCTTCCAGAAGCCCGTTTTCACCACCGCTCTCCAAAAGTAAGACCTTGGCTGGATGAAAATTTCCACAATATTTGAGTTTGATTTAAAATTAATGGAAATGCAGGAGTTTCAAAGTTGAAAAATATTACGATGGTAAGCAACATATCTCTATGTTTATTTTGATCGATTGGTTATGACGTTGCATATGCCGATAATTTCTGAGTCGTACTTTTAGTTAAAACCTAAAGTGTAAGATTTTAACATCCAATTTTTTTCTCTATTATTTGCAGTGTACCTTTTCTAACTAGGTTTTCAATTCCTTAGCTTCATTGCATACATTCGATGATGATATATCGCCCTGTCATAGCATACAATTGTTTATATTTATATATATTGCAGTGTGGATGGAGTCTCCGAGGGCGAGCGGGTCCACCTCGAGTGCCGCCTCGAGCCTGTCAACGATCCTAACCTGAAGGTGGAGTGGTTCGTCAACGGCGTCGAGATTAAAGCCGGTGAGAAATGGCGTTTTATTCCTATGCAGCATTACTAGATGCATTAATTCCAATTAACGAACACCACAGAGAGACAACGAATGTTTATTTGTAATATACAAAGCACTTTGTATTATTGTTACGTCACGAATGCAGTGTCGCTAAATTACTCGGCTTAGATGGAATCTTATCACAGGCATCATCAAATAATGAAATTTGGTATACGAATATTCCAGGCCATCGGTTCCGCACAACTCACGATTTCGGTTACGTGGCTCTGGACGTCCTGTACTCCTACTCTGAGGACTCTGGCACGTACCTCTGCAAGGCCACCAACAAGATGGGCGAGGCTGTCAACTCTTGCTCAGTCAGCATCACAGGTAAGTCAGGGGAACTCTGATTATATTTTGGATGACTTCCAGTCGATTTCTTTTCATCGGATAATGATATATGTAATAACAAGTCTGTTTGCAATGTCACCAAACAATCATATATGAAATTGTGCCTTCATATTTGTTTGCACAATGTGTGGAAAGGAGTTCCGTAAATATTTGTCATTTCCTGATGGAAAACATCACATATCAACGTAATGTATTGTCGTATCTGCTTATTGTGTTATGCAACTTGTGAAAAAGAAATGTATACGTATTCAGAAAGGGAGAATTGTTGTATTCACGTGACCTCGTGTTGCCACATCATCTGCAGCTCACCGCAGCATCTACATGGACACCCAGCATCCTCAGGGATGGGAGAAGATACAAAATTTGGAGCAACGCGGTCGCTACGAACGGCTCGAGGTCGCAGACCTTCCTAACCAACCTCCCCGCTTCACCTCTGAGCTTCGGGTTGGGAACTCGTTTATTGGAGTGTTGTATTCTGAAAACTATTTAGAAAATGATAAAAGTCGACTAAGTGCTACATGGCCATCTTCTTCGTAACAAGATTTTATAACCTCTTCATGTGTTACATTCCTCTTTAAAATTGATTTTAATTATTGTTTTTGAATCTTGGTTGAGATGATTATCTTCTAACCTACAATTCATCTTAGTGCTTTGCAAACTCAGATCACTTCTTCCTGCAACCATGTACTTGATATTGAACTGTGACCTGATTTCATCTGGTGAACTTATCCATAAAAATGATTCCTTCATCCTCTTTTCGTTGCTTCGTCATTTCAGGGTATCACCGCCCTGGCTGAGGGGCAGCGTGCCCACATGGAAGGCCGCATCGAGCCCATCCACGACCCCAGCATGCGCATCGAGTGGTACCACAACGGCAAGATCTTGCAGTCGGCGGCCCGCTTCCACACCACCTTTGACTTCGGCTACGTGGCCCTGGACATCTCATCGGTTTACGAGGAGGACTCTGGCGTGTATACTTGCCGCGTGTTCAACAACATGGGAGAAGCGACGTCGTCCATCACCTTTAAGATCGAGGGCAAGAGTAGCATCATCTATGAGTCGGCCCGGCCCGAGGGCCTGGAGAAGATCCGTGAGATAGAGGATCATGCCCGCGGCCAGCGCAAGGTGGGTTAATGGTGATTAGTGTCGTTGGGGGTTAGTTACTGGCGAGCAGCTTGAGAAAGGGGTCAGTTACTGGCGAGCAGCTCGAGCAAGGGGTCAGTTACTGGCGAGCAGCTTGAGCAAGGGGTCAGTTACTGACGAGCAGCTTGAGCAAGGGGTCAGTTACTGGCAAGTAGTGTCCGAGGGGTCAGTAACTGGTGAGTAGTGTCGGCAGGGGGTCGATTACTGACGTGAAGTGTCAGCAACGTGGGTTACTGGCGAGACGTGCCACATGGTGACAGCAAATGAAGATATCAAAGTGACTCATATCGCTGCATGCTGTAGATTACATTCCTATGAACACAAAGGAAATATTACCGATGTATTTTGCTTCATTTTTTTTCCTTTGGGTGTGTTAGGCTAATGACGAAACACCAAACACCTCTCTTTTTCCCATCAGGTGACAGAAGAGGCGCGCACCTTCCAGAGGCCGGTCTTCACGCAGCCCCTGCAGAACCTGGACGCCTTGACAGAGGGCGAGACCGCGCACTTCGAGTGCCGCCTCATCCCTGTTGGCGATCCCAAGCTCAAGGTCGAGTGGTACAGGAACGAAGTGCTCATCGAAACAAGTAAGAAGATTATGTAGTAATTTGATTTGGTTCAAATACTTTGCCAATAATCAGTTTATCGCTTGCGTAGTTTCGTGATCAATGACTTCGGCAAACATTTGTTCCCAATTTATTTTGAATATTTCCCTACAATGACCCTACATTTTATACTTCTTGTTTCAGATTAGCAGCTTGTGCAGCGGTAGGACTAAACCTGTTATTCACATTTTAGACCAAGCTATATCAGCTTGTTTCGTTTGCTGCACTGGAAAACCTAGGCACTATAATCTAGTTTAATCTGGTTCTCGTTTGTTTTCCAGGCTCTCGTATCAACTGCACTCACGACTTCGGCTACGTGTCTCTGGACATCACGGGTATCCGCGGAGACGACGAAGGCATCTACATGTGCCGGGCCCACAACGACCTGGGAGAGGCCGTCACCACAGCCTCCATGAAGATTAAAAGTGAGAAGATGGGGCTGTTCGAAAATTGCTTACAGAAAATGATGAACCAACATACTCTCAATTTACCCTAATGAGAGTAACCAGGTGGCAGCACTGGCTACTCTCTCAAAGTCAAGCTAATGGTTCAAAGTTCTTATTCTTTGCACGGATACAACACTATAAACAATTTGGCAGTATAATGGTTCAAAGTTCTTATTCTTTGCACGGATACTACACTATAAATCATTTGGCATTATAAGGGTTCGAAGTTCTTATTCTCTGCACGGATACAACACTATAAATCATTTGGCAGTATAATGGTTCAAAGTTCTTATTCTTTGCACGGATACAGCACTATAAATAATCTGGCAGTATAATGGTTCAAAGTTCTTATTCTCTGCAAGGATGCAGCACTATAAATCATTTGGCAGTATGATGGTTGAAAGTTGTTATTCTTTGCTCGGATACAGCATTATAAATCATTTGGCAGCATAATGGTTCAAAGTTCTTATTCTTTGCACGAATACAGCCCTATAAATAATTTGGCAGTATAATAGTTCAAAGTTATTATTCTTTGCTCTGATTCAGCACTATAAATCATTTGGCAGTAATTTTGGCATTTAATACGGTACCTTAAATCACGACTGCTACAGCTAATAAATTAGCGGCCCTTCTTCCTAAAGAATCCAAGGCCCTCTGTCGCGCGAGTAGTGTAGTTTATTTCTTCTGTGTAAATGTTCTTCAATAAGATTTGGTAATAAATATTACTGTCATTTATAATATTTATTTAAATCAACATTCTTCTTCTTAGCTCACGACGCCATCCAGTTCGACACTCACCATCCCGAGGGCATGCGTAAGATCGCAGCTCTCGAGTCTCGCAAGCCCGCCGACAGGGGCCCTGAACAAGACAAGGTCAGTACGAGGGGAAACATTTTAGGAAGGCATTCGCCGCTTTTGTTTTTAAATAAACTAGTCGGTTTAAAAATACAGTCTTTGAATATAAATGAGTCTACGCATATTTATTTCAAGAATGTGTTTGACTCAAGTGAATGGAATCGAAAACTCCTCAATTGCGTTCATAGATGAATCTTGTTCATTTATTGGAAGATAATTTTACATCATATTTCTTCATATTACATTCATCACCGATTCAATAGACGTGTCTGTTCTTTAATGTTCTTTGTCCTACCATGCAAGCATTAAACGTTTATTTTGTGTCTCAGGTGTACGACAAGCCTGTGTTTACGACAAACCTGACAGGGCCTGCCCAACTGATGGAGGGACAGCGTGCCCACTACGAGTGCCGCGTGGTGCCCATCGGGGACCCCACCATGCAATACGAGTGGTACTGCAACGGAGTCAACCTCAAGATGGGTCAGTGAAGGCAATCAATCACACTCTGTAGTAACCTATCAAACATGTAAAACAAACAACAAGTCAACAGACCTTATTTACTCATGTTGTTACTAGTGATTATCATGTTGTCTTGGTCAATTAATTGTCTTCCCTTAGGTTCGCGCTTCCAAACAAGCCACGACTTTGGATTTGTAACTTTGGATATCATGCAAGTGATCCCTGAGGACTCAGGCGTGTACATGTGCAAGGCCTTCAACCGAGCCGGGGAGGCCGTCAGCTCCATCACTACACGAGTTATCGGTGAGCTGAGGGTGTTATAGCAGAAGCGAGGGATCATTTTATTTCATTTGTTACTTTTTAACGTCGTCACCAAACATGAAATGACCGAGAATCGTTAGAATCTGCCAACATTGCCTTATTGAGGCTGATTGATGGGATTAAAAACTGATAAGTAACATAGGTGATTTCTATTACATATATTGCTCTACACGTGGCTAGATTGAGTTTGAAATAACATTATCTTGACCACAAACTTTCAGTAAAATGCGAGTGCAAATCCGTGTTTAGCAAATTGTAAACGAATACATAATAGTTTTGAACATAGCCACCGAGAAGCCGTGAAATAAAATCAAACATAGCCATCGAGAAGCCGTGAAATAAAATCAAACATAGCCACCGAGAAGCCGTGAAAGAAAAGTAAACAAGCCACAGAGAAGCTTTGAAAATATCACAATGAATTTGGAAATCGCGAAATCCTATTGAAAATATTCCTAAAGCAACATAGAATATGAGACATACATTTTCTTGTTGGTTGCCAGGTCGCGATAGCATCATCGGTGACGCTGCCCACCCCGAAGGCTGGGAGAAGATCAGGCTCCGCGAGGCGCAGTGGAACAGGGTGAATCAAGCGCCTACCACCCCTGACGCGCAGGAGCCCCCCATGTTCACCAAGAACCTCGAGAGCCACGACAAACTCATGGTAAGATGTTATCTCGGTTCATTGTTTAAGTCGAGACGGCCGAATTGCTCCTGCATTCCAGAACTTTTAGGTTGCAGTTCATTGTATGTATGTACATCTGAACGGTATTATGATCCTGTTCGCTTCAATGTAATTTGAATCAATGTCTTGCCTGTCAAAGTTCAAGAAAGACATCAATACTTGTTTATCTGTAGATATTCTAATCTAACCAGGAAATAAACCGATTTTGATACGCGTTCTTTTGTATGTTTTCTGATCTAACCTGAACATAAAGAGTATTGAAATATCTTGTTGCAGGAGGGTGGCAGAGTCCACCTGGAGGCGCAAGTCCAGCCCGCTCACGACCCACACCTGAGCATTGAATGGTTCAAGAATGGCATGCAGCTGGCGACCGGTGAGCGGGGGAGAGCTGGGCTGTTGCTGGATGAGGGGATCATGGCGAGATCTTGAAGGGATTCTCGTTGAGAAACAGTCGAGGGAGGATTTGAAGAAAAGTGTTATGTTTTTACCTGAAATCATTTAGAAATACTAACAAGAGGAAACAGTTTTTTATATATAATTTCTGAGAGTATGAATTGCCTAATTCACTAATGAGTATTGGAGTTTTATCAGAGCAAAAAAACATAAGCATGAAGGCTTTATACTGTATCGTAGATTTCTTATAGAGCTGAGTATAGGTGAAAGAATTACTGTGTCGTAAAATACCACGCAAACACCAACTTTACCCATAAATGTTCCTCGATTCCAGTTTCACCATCTTACTCACATGCACCCCGCTAACAGTAGTGCTCTTTCACTCCCCATACAGGCTACGGCGGCATCGTGGGCTCCTATAATGATGAAGGTATTTGCAATGTTTCAGTTCCAGACGGTCCAGGCGAGCATGCTGGTCTAACCCGTGGTCGGAAGCGGTTTAGTCTTGTACGAGAATAAGCCTAACTTGTTTATGTCACACAAGGTTGCTGGGTCTACGGTTGCCACGTTGTATGCTTAGAATAGTGAAAACACTTCTGAAGGCTTCGATATTTTATAAATGTGTTTGTAGAGCAAGTTATTTTTCCAGCCTGCTTGATTTCACAGCATTTCTTAAATGATCTGCTTCCAGGACAAACGTTTCCTGGCATTGAATCTGTACACGACGTGGTTTCTCACATAATATTTTCCCCAAACCAAAATCTACCGAGTAAGTGTACTGTTCATCGTGAGAACTTTTCAAAATGAAACTGCATGCCGCATACATGTTACCCTGTAACAGTTTCAAGCACTTGCCTTTACATCCATCTCATAAATGGTTCACACTCTCCCGTACCTTTCAGGTACTCGCATCCGCAGCACCTTTGACTTCGGTCACGTGACTCTCGACATCAGTGGGCTACGAGAGAGCGATTGTGGCATCTACACGTGCAAGGCGGTCAACCGCGTCGGCGAAGCCGTCTCCACCTGCAACATCAAAGTCATCGGTATGCCTTATCAGCGTTTAAAAGACGTAACGTTTTCAAAGACGCTGTAATAATTGTGGTGAAAACATGTTTTTTAGTGTCAGATTCTTAAATTGAAGTGTTTCCTAATGATCCGCAAGATATCTTCAAATTAAATTTATATAACGGAATCTGTAAATATTTACCCTTCTTAGACCGAGACTGGCTGATCGGCGACACCGTCCACCCCGACGCTTTGCCCAAGCTGGCCCGACTGGAACAGCCTAGACAGGCTGTCAAGTCTCCCGACGACCCGACCTATGACATCCCCATGTTCATCACTCACCTCAACAATGTCGAGTGCAATGAATCTGAGACCGCACACTTCGAGTGCAGGGTTGAGCCGTCCAAGGATCCCACGATGAAGATCGGTGAGTGCAAGAAACACTCTCTCCGAAGGGAAATTTCAGGATATGTTTTTCTTCACTTATCAATTCTGAACCATTTCCTCTATTTACAATCCACATTTTTCCATACTCCACCGATGATCCTGATATCATGATATCCACACACTATATTCATAATGTTAGGATGTTTTTTTGTCAAAGTAGCCAAACTGGTGTGATCGCAATCCCTGGTATTCTGCAGAATGGTTCATCAACGGCAAGCCGATGCAAGCTGCGTCTCGATACCACGCCACGTACGACTTTGGTTTCATCGCTTTGGACTGCACCCACTGCTACGCTGAAGACTCAGGTGTATACATGTGTCGCGCTACCAACTACAAGGGGTCGGCTACCACTACTGGCACACTCAAGTGCATCAGCAAGGCCAACCTCTACTTTGACACCCAGCATCCCCAGGGAAAGGCTGGACTCGAAAAGGTTGGGAAAACATAATTTAAACTATAATTTTTCTGATATTAATAACTAGTTTAACAAATCAAGCTTGGCAAGCATTTTAACTTAGTTCCTTATCTATTAATTGTATGTGAACAAGAGAACTGAAATATGTTTTAAATATTTCAGGTCGAAGAAGCAGAACGTGCATTCTGGTCCAAATACCAGAGGCAGGAATCGGAGAAAGAGATCTCCTACCCCAAGCCAGTGTTCATCAGGCCTCTGCAGACCAACTTCTCGATCATCGAGAACCAACTCCTCCACATGGAGGCTAACGTTGAGCCGAAGAATGATCCCAACCTCAGGATTGAATGGTTCCTCAATGGCAAGCCTCTGGAAGAAGCTTCGCGCTTCAAGACAAGCTATGACTTTGGTCTGGTGACCCTCGACTTGAAGGATTGTAACGAGAGAGATCAAGGCATCTACACGTGCCGTGCTTACAACAAGGTGGGAAAACATCCATTTGCGCTATACTCCACTGTATAGTATTGGTTTTCATTTTGATCGGTTCATGAACTGTAGTCATAAAGGTACTTCTTGCTCAACAATATTTTATTTTACTTGATGTTGCAAGCATACCGCTGATGTATTCCTCTGTTGCCAGGTCGGCGAAGCCTTCTGTACTAGCACCGTTGTGGTGACAAGTAAGGATAACCTCATCGAAGGAACTCAGCATCCTGCTGGAGAGACGGGTCTCGAGGCCATCCTCGTGAGTTATCTTAGAACATAAATGAATATGCATAGAAGCTCAAATCTTTCCATTATCTTGATTTTTCTTGGACTATTTTATTTAGTTTCACCGTATCATGTGTACCATTTTAAAGTATAATAATTGAGTGTTGCTGTCCGTAGCGCATGGAGGAGTCCCTGAGACGCCACGACCGCATGCTGCCCGATGAGGAAGGACATCCTCCAGTATTTACTACTGAATTCAAGGTGAGGAGATTATTGATCAATAATACCAGCTGGGTATAGGACGTGATCATTGACATTAATCATGTCCCCTGACATCTGATAAGTTGGTTGGAGGTTGAATGCACGTTGCATGAACATAATAAAGGAAGACATATCGCATTATTGAGTTACCATGTGATGCGCCTCCACAGTCCCTGAGCAACGTGGAAGAAGGGGAAATTGCTCACTTCGAGGCCATGCTAACGCCGGTGGGTGACCAGACGATGCGAGTCGAATGGTTCTACAAAGACCAGGCTCTCAAGGCCTCCAGCAGAGTCCGAACCGTGTACGCCTTTGGAATGGTGGTTCTGGAAATTGTTGGATCAAAGGTAAGGACATTTGTTTATTTGAAAAGCAAGAGCTGCAGAAAATCTAGGGTGGTGTTTGTATTTATGGGCTGGTGCTGCAAAATTCATTGCTGATTTGAATTTACGAGTTAATTTTACGTTGCAAAAGATAGCACAGTTTTATTTTTGAACCTATGGAAAATAATTACTAATCATGGTGCAATTGAAGAAATTTTTGGAAGTCAAGTAATATTTTTTTTGCATCAAACTTGCTTAGGGTAGATGATTTAATATAAATGTAGGTTTCTACGTGTATTGTTCCTGTCCAACAGGTCGCGGACTCTGGCGAGTACACCTGCAAGGCTCACAACAAGTGGGGCAAGGCGGAGTGCTCGCTCACTCTTGAAGTTGTTGACCGTGCCCATGGGCAGCCACCAAAATTCACCACCCACATCGAGAGCCTGGATAACCTCAAGGATGGAGCCTCGGCCCACTTCGAGTGCACGCTGATTCCTATCGGAGATCCTAACATGAAAGTAGAATGGTTCCACAACGGCCAGCCTATTCGCAATGCCACCAGGATTAAGACGGTGAGCGACTTCGGCTTCGTAGTTCTGGATATTGCCTACCTCAGAGACCATGACAGTGGTGAATGGGTTTGCAAGGCCTCTAACAAATATGGCGAAGACTTCACCAAAGGAACAATCAACTACCGTGGTAAGGGTGGCGTCTATACCGACTCTCTTCAGCCGCAGTCTCTAGATAGAATTGCCGAACTGGAGGCAGGAAAAATGAAGTCTAGCACGCCTCTGTCTCCAGCTGCTGCCGAACCGCCCTGCTTCATCACGCATATCACCAATATTGAACATCTGGTTGAGGGGCAGAGCGCTCATTTCGAAGCGCGTCTGAAACCCGTTGGTGATCCTAACCTAACGGTCGAGTGGTACAAGGATGGCAAGAAATTACCCTCGGGTCACCGTTACCGAACGTTCCACGATTTTGGCATCGTGATCCTCGATATCCTCTACTGCTATGAGGAAGACTCGGGCGTCTATGAAGCACGGGCCGTGAACAAACTCGGCGAAGACAAAACCACTGCCAATCTGAAGTGTTCGTCAAAGACTGGCCTAATTTTGACTCCTCAAGTACCAAGGGGTATGGAAGGCGGCCTGGATAAGATTCAGCATATGGAAGATACTGCATGGATGAGGAAAGACAATGTGACGTCAGAGAGAGTTGGTATGGCTCCGAAATTCACTGTACCTCTAACGACCATCGACAATCTGAAGGAAGGAGAGAATGCTCACTTTGAAGCCCGCATTGTTCCTACAGATGACCCTCGTCTGAAGGTGGAATGGTACTGGAACGGTAAGCCCATGAAGCACAGCTCAAGAATTCGCCAATTCTGCGACTTTGGCTTCGTGATTATGGAACTATCCCCTGTGTATCCTGAAGATTCCGGGGAGTACATGTGCCGTGCCTACAATGATTATGGCGAGGCGGTAACCAAGGCCACTTTGAAGTGCGACGGCAAGCGTTCGATCATCTTGGAATCACAACTGCCGAAGTCCATGCAACGAGGCATGGAGAAGATCGCCGAGCTTGAGGGGCTGATGATCAAGTCTCCTGACATGCCAACTCCATCTGATGTTGGGCAACCGCCTCAGTTCATTACTGAACCGAAAGATGTCGCAATCCTTGAAAACCAATTGGCTCACTTTGAGTGTCGACTTTTACCAGTTGGCGACCCGAATTTACGCGTGGATTGGTTCCATAACGGCCGCGCTCTTGGAGCGGGAACTCGCATCAAGACGATCAATGACTTTGGCTACGTCATCCTCGAAATGTCTGGATGTTACGGTAGGGATTCCGGCACCTACGTTTGCCGTGCAGTAAACAAGCACGGAGAAGCTTCAGTCACGTGCAAGCTGGAAGTTACCAGCAAGGGTGGCATCAACTTTGATCCCCAGGCCACGTCTCAGTTCAAGGACTGTACTGAATCCATACAAAAGCTTGAACAAAGCATGTGGAAGAAGGAAGATCTTAAATTCGATGAGGAGAAGGGATCTCCTCCTCGTTTTGTAACCAATCTGGAGAACGTCAATGATTTAATTGAAGGCCAGCCAGCTCATTTCGATTGCAGGGTTGAGCCCGTGGGCGATTCTTCGATGCGCATTGAGTGGTTCCACAACGGCATTCCATTAGCTGCCGGCTCACGCATGCACATGATGGATGACTTTGGTTTTGTTGTCCTAGACTTGGAATGGACCTTTGCTCGGGATTCTGGAGAATACCTTTGCAGGGCTACAAACAAGTATGGCCAAGCCACTACCTCAGCTAGCCTCCACGTCAGGTCCAAGCACGGGGTTGATCTCAACTCGCAGCTTCCTAAGGGAATGACCGCCGAAAAACTGAAGGAACTGGAGCGTGGTCCTCTGACAGAAAAGTACGACCCCGACGCAGAGTTGACTCCACCAAAGTTCGTCGTCCACATCAAGGACGTTAAGCTGGAGGAAGGCGAGAGCGCATTCTTCGAAGCTCGTGTCGAGCCACGACATGATCCGAACCTCCGCATCGAGTGGTACTTCAATGGCAAGCCTCTGCAGTCTGGTCACAGGTTCCGAACCAGCTTTGAAATGGGCCACGTGACGCTGACACTTCTGCATACATACGCAGAGGATTCTGGAGAGTATGTCTGCAGGGCTGTCAACAAGCTTGGCCAGGACATAACAAAGGCTACACTCAAATCGAGGGGTAAGAATATTACGAGCTTTTCTGTAATAAATATCTGCTTTTTTTCAGCTCATCAATAGTAGTTATCTGTTCGATCGATTATTCCTAAAAATATTGGTATGTCAATTGAGCCATGACCAAGTCAATGACACATTTAAGCAGGACTAATATATTGTTACAATCTTTCAAATTTTAGGTACGTTGTCAGTAATTTTTTATTTATTTCCAGCTGCCCAGAGTGTAGTAATGCAGTCCCAGGTACCGAAGGGTATGAAGAGAATGGACTTTGCTACTCAGATGGAAGAAACATTGAAGAAATACTGCAAGGAAGTGTACCTGACACAAGAGGACATCTACGAACCGGAGAAACGTCAACCACCCAGGTTCGTCACTCAAATCAAAGACATGATGGAGCTGCAGGAAATGCAAGAAGCTAAATTTGAGTGCCAGCTGGCACCAGTTGGAGACCCCAACATGAAAGTGGAATGGTTCTTCAATGGACGTCCACTTCCCTACAGTGAGTAATACTAATCGATGCATAATCAACTTGGATGACATTCATACGCAGCTGTTCAAGTCCATTAAAAATTGTGAATTGTTGACATCATAATTTCACTCTATACATGACATATTCTCGACGACAGTAACATCCTCTACTTGGGATTATATTTGCCGAGCGATGTTTTTGCACTCTTTTATTGCCTGCAATGTGAAGAACATTTAAAAAAATGGCAACTCTATATTCTGACACTTCGTATAAATTTTCAGAAAACCGTTTCACTCCCATTTACGACTTTGGTTACGTCGCTATGATCATGGGGTGGGTCTTCGCTGAGGATTCCGGCGAGTATCTCTGCCGAGCTACCAACCTGTACGGCATGGACGAGACCCGAGCAGTGATCAAGAGCACGTCGCGTCCTGGTGTGATCTACGACTCGCAGATCCCCAAGGGCATGCAGTCTCTTGAAAAGATCCGAGAGCTTGAATCTTCATGGCAGATGTGAGAACTCGTTTATCCTCAATTTGCATTAGAGAGATATTGATGTTACTATCCACATTGAAGAGCTATCAAAATTATGAGATGATTCTATCTGATTGGATATTAAATGTATTGTTTTACTACAATGGCGCTCTTTGTTTTCTAGACATCCCGAGAAGTTCCTCGAGGAAGAGAAGGTTCGCGCAAAGCCCGAGATTTTGCGACCCCCAGTGTCACTCCTAGTCCAAGAAGGAGAATGGGCCAGGTTCAGCGTGCGCATATCGGGCCATCCTAAGCCCCGTGTCATGTGGATGGTTAACGGATCTACCGCTATGAGTGTAAGTCAAGTAACGAAACATGAGCTGATTTTTCAAGTTTTGATTTAAATCTTGATAGTTTTCTACACAAAAGTTTTGGCAGTATTTAGCTTTATTTCCTAAAAATTCTCAAAATTGACTATTCAAAAATTATAACTTGAGGCTCAAATATTTCAATTTCCAACTCTTGTCGACAGGGAAACCGATTCAAGATCTGGTATGATGGTATGTTCCACCTGGACATCCCCAAGACTCGCCAGTACGACAATGGCAAGGTTGAGGTGATCGCTCGGAACGCTCTGGGCGAGGCCTACGCGGCCTGCGAGCTGAAGGTCAACCCACGCCAGGATGATTACAGGGCAGTGCTCAAGAACTCACCCAAACGTAAGTTACTTCGTACACAGATTTCCCAGTTTGAAACTGTGAAGTTCACCGGGGTTTGCGGTTTTCGGATCACTGTTCTCGTAGAGGGACTTAGAAAGGGAAGTTTTTCATCATTCATAGGGTTAGAAACCATCGGTTGTCATCCTGAACTGTGTTCCAAAGACCACTTCTCTCGGTGACCTGTTGATCCGTTCCAAACGGTAAATCCATCAGCCCTCTTATACATTCCATCACCTCATCACCTCTTCTCTCTTTCTTCACCGTGTTTTTAGTGGTTTCTTTCACTATTCAATGTGATTTGGTTCCAGAGCTGGTCGTCGTCTCCGCTTTTGTGGCACCGTGAGCAAGGTCTTCTTGCTTCTCCTTAGTTGATTTCTTTTCGCAGCAGCGTCTACTCTTCGCTTCGCTGGAGCCTGAGAATCTAAGACTAACCTACGGAAGCAGCTACTCCTAAACTTATTCATTAAAAACATCCAATAAATAAACGAGTCCACTTAAATCCGCTGTTGATGTTCACTTCAAAAAGACAACACTTTTTATCTTGGAAAATTCAAAAACTGAACGAAACAAAAGCACTGTTCCGTAGCTCTAGTATATGGTTCACTTTCACATTCTATTAATAACATCTCTATACTGTGAGCTTAAGCTTCAAATAAAACACTCCGCTGCCCGTTAACTGAACAACTTACCAAAAAAAAAACGTACATATCTAAATTTTGAACAACATGTAAGTGTATTCTTTTCAGTTAGTCATTATTAATGTTTGGTAAGTTCAAAGAAGGTAAGAGGCGTGTTAAAAAAAATTATTATAGAGAGTCCCGTTTGATTTCTGTTGAGAAAAGGACATGTCAGTCCTTTCTTTCTGTTTGCTACAGTGATTATGATTTGACCTCTGTTTGCTAATTGTGAAGTGATTTGTTAAAGTACGTCCACCATCCCTAACCTACTCCCGCTACGACGCGTAGCACTAAATCGAATACACTCTAATCCTGTTGATGGTGCTCTTTCTTGTTTCTGTTCACACCTCCAATCATTCCGTCTTCTGTACAACATCCATTCCGTGATAATTTCTACTAGAATCCAGAACATCCCTTTAGGCCTTTTTTATTCCCTTCTTGTGTGTTTTCTCCATGCACCAATTCATATGTTCTTCGAGTATAGTGCTCCACAGCGCATAGATTTTTCAGACATGCTACATAGAAATCACGCTGTATACAGCCAACAGCATATTAAAATTTATATACAATACATTGCAATGCTGTCTTTTCATGCACTCTTGACCTTAGTTTTTTTTAATTTGAAATATAAGGATGAAGATCAAAAAATGATTCGAAAATAGAATCGTGTTTTCTTAAGAAAAATATCTTTTCAATTATAAATACATTTTTTTAACAGCTCAAACGGACGATTAATTTAAATCTTAGTAATGTTCAATACTCAATTATTAAAGCTGATATTTATACCTATTATTGTTACAATTAATCAACACTTTGAACCGCTGGAACGATGCTTGCATTGCCAATGCGATAGCTTGGCTTGATGATCCTATTTGATCGTCGATCAGCCACTGAATAAAAAAACTAAGGTCAAAGAACACAGATATTATGTCAACAAATGCTTTTCAGACTAATGTATAGAAGTCTTGTTGATTTGTTACCCTGTGTGTCTAGCCCTGCCAGACAGGGAGGTCGAATTTATTCGGTGTCATTCCAGAAGCATTTCAAATTGAAGCAAGAAGTTTCCCAATTTTTCTGTTAGACAAATCCGGTAGCCTTATATCAATGCATATATAAAGCGCGCAGCATATTTTAGGTATAACTTGGTTTTCATATATGAATTTAATGGTCATGCTAGAGAGACAATTTTATTTTATTTTAATACGAGTACGTTCGCGTTAGCAAAACTATAAGCCGTTAGCAGTTGCACCTCTCTGGTACGTACGTCATACTAGTTAGCATATGCTAATAGCAGTATATGCTGCACAGTCGGACTGTCACACTCAAATATTGAACGGCTTCTACTTACCCTCCTTGCTATTGCGCTGGGAGTTTTTCATTTTTTTCTTGTTTCAGCTGCACAAATTGCATTATGTGTTTAACGAAAATTGGTTCACAACACCGGCCTCCCTGTCTGCGACTCGTACGGTCAAACGTCTAAGGTCTTAGTTGCACTGTTGTGTTCGTCTTATGATCGTTCAGTCACGTTAGAAGTGTTATTCGACCATCTAATCGATAGTTGTCCATTCTACTACAATCAAGCTGTTCCCAACGGATAGAAAATAACAGGTCTTTTTTAACTCTCATCCTCCTTTCATCGCAATCATTCAGCAACGTGGTCAGTCAGACTAGCGTTTTTAATAACTTTCATGGGTTGATTCTGTTAATTCTTTACCTGAAACGAATGATACTACAGCCCTTCCTTACAGTGTTTTTTTAGTAGGACCCTATTTTGGCAGCTCTTGTACTGTCTCAACACACCGCTTTACTTCAAAGGACTTTTATCGACCTGTTATTTTCTGCCAGTTGATTGTCCCTCTCATCACGTGTAATTGACCTGGCATGAATGCAATGCGGTGCCCTTCGCTGAATCTACCTTGTTTGCGATACAAAAAAGAACGAAGGTGGAACACAGCTGCTTGCCCACCGACAAAGGTTAATCCGATTAAAACCTTCTCCTGACTTTGTCCTGAGTATAGTTAAAACTGAATTCAGTGCTGGGCACGGCTAGCAAATTCGTGTAAGCGTCCCCTTCCCTAAATCCACCTGCACCGGAATCCTCATGATGGTGTATTGTCCGCGTGTTGTAGCGTGGTATGACTATGACCTGAGAGGCTACCAGGAAGACCGCCAGAACAACGAGCTGGACCGCATCCTGGAGGAGCGCATCGACAGCAAGCACTCTGTCATTCATGAGTCCAAGTTCGGTGACTACATGGCTCGCCCCGTGGTCAAAGAGCAGGAGATGGAGTGGCAGAAACTGGCTCGTGAGAGATCTTCAGGGGAGAAAATAAAGGAGGTGAGACATCGAATATATTACTCCTAGCAAGCAATGATAACCAAAAGGTAGAGAAATGAAATGGTTTGTTGCAGCTGTTTCGGTATCATCATGCTATTTCCCTCATTTATATCAGATGAATCCATTACTTCAGATTATCCCATTGATTGGGTTCTTTCTTTGCCGCTGCAGATTTATTTTCATTCCACTATGTTGGCCTTCTTTAATCTGGTCTGTTATTCCTCGTCGTTCTCCAGCTCGAGTACGACCAGCGCCTCAAAAACCGCAGGAAGGAGAACGTCATGTACGCGTCTCCCATCGAACACGCTTCCCAGAAGTCCCTGGCTCGAGGCATGGCCAACCGCTACGAGGAACAATTGTAAGTCACTATTTATTTCTTATTAATGACTCGAAAAACCAGAAATTTAGGAACTTTTTGGTGTGTTTGTACCACTGCGTACATCATTCCAGCACAAAAGAAAGAACTATTCGGCCTCTGCCTCGGCTCTGGGTCTACTTGCCCCAGTAAGTTATGGGAACGTACCCGTTTCTGTTTTATTTATCTTCTTTTTCTTTTTTAGTTTTTCATTGCTTCTCAGTGTACTTTATCATTGTCGATATTGTTTCTCTCACGATTGGCTTCTCTTTCAAGATTTGTCCTTGTCTTATTGTATTTTTTATATTTCCTCAATATTTTGAGAACCCAAATTTTAAGTCATCCCTTTTTATTCCCAATGCTATTAAATTCACGTTACAAAATAGCCATTGTTATTTCGTCAAGTCCCTTGCGAAAGTTTCCCCCTCCCTTTGATTTCAAACCAAGTCTTATCCCCAAATTTCTCCCAGTGGTGTCCCAGGTCTCTCAGTACTCAGACAAAAGATGCAGTCCAAACGCGGTTCCCTGTTTCCCTTGTCCTGAGTTCTAATGACTGAACATGACTTAATTCAATTCTTCAGAAATAGTCCGTATCTTGTTTTTTCTCTCCTCTCTTAAAACGTGATTCTAAATATCAACATTCTTCTATAGTAGGCAGACATTTTTGTACTCCCATACCCTGTGATACATACTTTCCATGCCGCCACATCAGCCATATTTCTTCCGTTTCTGCAACCTGATGCACAGAAACTCCTCAGTTTGAAACAAAGAGTGTTTATCAGGTTTCACCAAAGTTGCCATATAAGCTATTTAAAATTGTGGGTTATTTTCAAATATAGATAGAGAGTTTACAATCATTGAGTAGAAACCCGTTCAATACCACTATTGTTTACTTGCATACGACTTGTATAGAATCTTTTCTGATTGTCTGAAAAATACTCTCCCTGTTCAACACTTTATTCAAGCTGAGATAAGTTTTAAATCTATATTATTTGCAGCACCCATTCCTCATATTCTGCAGTTCTTTGCCTTAGCTGTGTATTTTAGTTTTGCTTGTTGTACCACCCTCCAGCGAAAGTGAAACCGTAGTGCAACAACAGCAGCAGACGACACCTTTCGGTACTCCCGTCTTTACGAGGAAGTTCAGGTAATTACGTTTATCTTCTTCAGTTTCTTCTTGAAGGTGCAATTGTGGTTTTCTTTTCTCTGATCTGCGCATGCCTATTTAAGCTACATTGGAATGAGAGTCTCAAGGAGAGAAGTCCTGCATAATTCTCTTCACCATCACATTGATTCGCTTGTATTTATTTCAATGTTGTGAGCCGTATTTTGTCTCATTTTTTACTCTCGATGTAAAATTGTGAAGAACTTCCATCTGAAAATGAATGGCATGTGCAAGAAATATTTATTAGAACGCATAACCAATTGACTGAATAGCAGTGGCTTTCTAGATTTGCATTGTAATGTTATTAATAATATGGTGCATGCAAGACCTATAATATTTCCGTATTGATCGAACAAATACCGGTAGAATTGTATGTACCCTCATCAATAATTTTTCTAGGGAAATGTAGGGTCAGTGAAAATACGCCTTTGATTTGATTCCATGTGTCTCATTTATTTAACTGGTCAGTAATTTTGGCCGGTCTATGTCTAGTATTCTGAGGTTCTAACGGATTTAAACCTTTAATAAATTGCCTGGCTTATGTTGTCTAGTGTTCCGTGGGTCTTATTGATTTAGTTCTTAAAGGAATTGACCTGGCTGATATCTAGTGTCCGAGCAAAAGGTTTTGCACTCTATTTAAAATATGTTTTGCACCAATTAAAATCTTTAGCATTGCATTGTTTCCTGTTTGCATTGTATCTTGTACCCTATACTAGAATAACTGGGAAGGCCTAATCGTTAAATGCATTTATTGCAGTCTTCAAACCTGACAAATTGCAGCACTTTCTATGCGAACTGAAAAGATGTTTGGACTCGTTTTGAGACTTTGGCATCTTTTCATTTACATTTATTTCTGTTAACTGCTCAAACACAGGTTTTGGATTGCTATTGACCTTATACACATGCACAAAATATTCGTCAGCGAATAACGAGGTCGTGATAAATTTTTATTTGGCCTTCTTGCCCTCAAACCATCAGACATAACTTACTTCCTTCACTGCAATAAAGTAACAACAACGAGAGACAGATCCTAAGCAATTTAACATGTTTCTAAAGAGTTTATCACGTATGGCGTCAGGAATTATGGTTGAGGAAAGAAGCTCCCATGAATTCAAACTCCACCTAGTCTCGTAGTGGGGCTGTAGTAAGAAATGATCCACCTTGAACTTAGCTTAATACAGACTTCATTACTTGGTCTTTGTTTGGGGATGTACCGCATAAGCCCTGTCTTCCTCCCTTCTGAACACCTTTTTTGCATTGCTCTTTCGGCTCTACAGAGAACAGCAGGACCAGAAAGCTAACCACACCTCCCAGGAGAGCAGGGAGGCGGCTCTGCGCAGGCAACAGCAACGGCAGGAGCAGCTGCGGCAGGAGGCCATCCTGCAGCAGGAACGCCGGCAGGAGGAGCTGCTGATTCAGCAGCAGCAACAGCAGGAGTTCCTGAAGCAGAAGGAGGAGGAGCAGAGAATAGTGCACACCGAGAAGGTTAAGAGACAGATTGAGCCTTCAGAATCAACGGTACATGGCAAAGAGGTTAGTTGGTGCGGTTAGGAACGGATTTTTCGATAACGCTTATGAACATTTTTTTCGTATAAGTAAGTCTAGCAACGATTATCACCGAATTTCAAGCAGATGAGTATATTATGATGTATCGTAAACTTAGTCAAATAAATGTATAGGAGAAGTAAAAATAATCACATTCTATATTCAATTTTTTTGTTACATTTTAATTATTCATGCTCAATCTCATTTTTCGTACTCAGATCCACACTGCAGTTCAGAAGCAAACGCAGAAAGAAATTCAGGGAGACGTGGAAATCCATCGCAAAATCACTGCTACCGAGCGCACTGAAATGGAGCACACCGCTAAAACCACGGAACGTATTGTGGAAGGTCCGGTTACTCCTGCGAAACCTCCCTTCTTCACCAGAAAGATTCAACCTTGCAGGGCATTCGAGAAAGAAAGTGCTCGATTCGAAGTAGAATTCGAAGGCGATCCTCGCCCTACCATCCAGTGGTACCGTGAAGATTTCCCGATCACCAGCTCGACCGACTTCCAGGTCCACACTTTTGGAGAGAAGAGTATCCTGATAGTGAGAGAGGTGTTCATGGAAGACTCTGGTATCTTCGCTGCAGTAGCAGAAAACAGGGGTGGTCGAGCCAAATGCTCGGCTAACCTGGTGGTGGAAGAACGACCACAAAGTCGCGCAGGCAAGGTTCCTCCCAGTTTCAATAAAACCATTCAGGACACGAAAGAGAAACCCGGTAGTTTGGTTCGCCTCGACGCTAAGGTCAGCGGCACGCAGCCCTTTGACATTTTCTGGATGAAGGACGGAAGGAAACTGATGCAAGATATCAGATACAAGATGCTCGTTGAAGAGGGCACTTACACGCTTCTGATTCTCGAAGCACTGCTCGAAGACAGCGGCAATTACGAGTGCGTGGCACTCAACAAGGCAGGCGAAGCCCGTTGTTCCGCTGAAGTCAAAATCGCAGGACCGCGCGTTGACGTCAAAGCTCCTGCGGCTCCTGCCGGAGGCAACCAAGCTCCACAGGTTCTGGAGAACTTGAAGGGACTAATTGTTCAGGAAGGACAGGCGGCTACTTTCACATGCACTCTGAGTTCGGCTCCAGGTGAGAAACTAAGCAAGGCTTCCTATTATTTTACTCATTTCATCATAACTAAAGGGAATTGTTGAGCGAAAAATGTTAGATATGTAAAATTATCTGTTTATTCAAGAACTTCTTGTTTCTTCCCTACCAGCACCAGCGGTTGAATGGTTTAAGGCTGGTAAGCTGATTAAGCAGAGCAAATTCTTCAAAATGTCCTCTGAAGGCGGAAGCTACACGTTGCGTATCACGGAAGCCTTCCCCGAAGACGAAGGCCTCTACACATGTGTTGCTACAAACCCCGCCGGAAAAGTGAGCCTATTTTTTTATACGACTCTCACCCTGATTTTTTTTTCAATCCCTCGTGTGTGAGAATCCTTGCCTGGGTGCAGACCTCATGCGAGGCATCTCACTGTCGTAAATATTTGTTTTGCTTCGTCAAAATACATTTTTATATGTTTTTTTTTAAATAAGTTCAATTATACATTTCTCGAATACACTCAGGATGTGAAACTTTTATCTTGAAGGTTCCCGGTGTCTGATCATGAATTGATCCAGCGTCTTTTTCTCCTCCGTCAGATCAAGCTGGAGGCGTCGCTGCAAGTGATGGTGCCTCAGCAGGTCGAGAAGGCCCCCACTGTTTCACCCCTACAAAGCGTCTCCTGCGAGGAGGGGACATCCTTGCGTCTGTCCTGCGTCATCGGAGGACACCCCTCCCCCAAAGTACAGTGGTACAGGGAGGGTGCCATCATCCCGCACTCGCGTGACTTTGAGGTGAGTAACGAACAAATCTAGATTTTTTCCAAATTGATTCGATTATGAGCACCAACTAAATGACTACATTAATGTCTTGGTGGTGAGCACCAACTAAATGACCACATTAATGTTTTGGTGGTGAGCACCAACTAAATGACCACATTAATGTCTTGGTGGTGAGTACCAAATAAATGACCACATTGATGTCTTGGTGGTGAGTACCAAATAAATGACCACATTAATGTCTTGGTGGTGAGTACCAAATAAATGACCACATCAATGTCTTGGGGGTGAGTACCAAATAAATGTACCACATTAATGTCTTGGTGGTGAGTACCAACTAAACGACCACATTAATGTCTTGGTGGTGAGTACCAAATAAATGTACCACATTAATGTCTTGGTGGTGAGTACCAACTAAACGACCACATTAATGTCTTGGTGGTGAGTACCAACTAAACGACCACATTAATGTCTTGGTGGTGAGTACCAAATAAATGTACCACATTAATGTCTTGGTGGTGAGTACCAACTAAACGACCACATTAATGTCTTGGTGGTGAGTACCAACTAAACGACCACATTAATGTCTTGGTGGTGAGTACCAAATAAATGTACCACATTAATGTCTTGGTGGTGAGTACCAACTAAACGACCACATTAATGTCTTGGTGGTGAGTACCAACTAAACGACCACATTAATGTCTTGGTGGTGAGTACCAAATAAATGTACCACATTAATGTCTTGGTGGTGAGTACCAACTAAACGACCACATTAATGTCTTGGTGGTGAGTACCAACTAAACGACCACATTAATGTCTTGGTGGTGAGTACCAAATAAATGTACCACATTAATGTCTTGGTGGTGAGTACCAAATAAATATGTGTACCAAACTAATCTCGGCTACTCAAATATTGACTGGATGTTTTCGTGAACATCCACAATGAACTTATACACTATTTCTTGAAGAGTATTTCCACCTGGTTGATGTTTGAGCAAAAGTGAATTCGTGAACATCCATCCTAGTGAAAACACTGACGTGGGGTACAGAATTTACTTGTGAGCAGAATTTCCATCAGAGACCAATCATTACACTTCATTGATTTTGAAACTAGCTAATGTTTCGTAACGCTTAAGAGGGAAAGGATCTGTCACTATTTACTTGCAATGTGATTTGACCCGACATGTGAGTTAACACTCGATCTGATGGATTATTAATGTCGATAAAAATCGTTTTGCCGCGTGCAATGTAAATGTTTTTGAACGATTATTTTCTCCAGTAAAGCTCGGCTTATGTTAAACCAATTACTTACCATTGAGCTTGAATAAAATTCTTTTCGGGATGAGGATGGCTCAGTGACACGTGGTGGCAGCAGCGACCCACAAGACGACCCAACGAGTAGAGTGTTACACTCTCTTCACAACAGACTTTCTATGGAACCTGAAGGTTGTTGGTTCGAGGCCGGTCTCTTTAATGGTCAAATGTCAGCCTATAAACGCTGTGGGACAATAAAATGCTATCAGTGTAAGCGAGAAAAGATATTCGCAATTGATTGTGCGGCTAAGAGAAGGGCAACAAACATCCGTGACCGTGAATCAGGAAAAGATCCGCTTTACCAAATCCATTTACATGCTTGGTGAACGAATGCGTAGTGTGTCGGCCTTTCCTCACAATAGACTTTTATTGGAAACTGAAGACTGCAGGTTTTAGCTTAACTGACCCCGAGTGTGACATTCTGGCTGGTCTCTCAAATAGTCGAAGGCCACCCCATAAACGTCGTGGGTCAAAAAAGATACCAGCGCAAGCTGGGAAGGAAGAGTCACAATCGGTTCTGTGACTAAGGAAAGCGCTACGCACTTCCATGACTACGTGTCAGAAAAGCTCTGATTTAACAAATTTATTTCACGCGGCATATGTTAAATAAATTGCCCACCATTGAGCTTGACTCAATATCTTTTTTTAGGGTTGATGATTGCTCAGTGGCATGTGTCTTTTCCTATTACTCAGGAGACATGGGTTTGATCCCAGCGATCACAATTGATATTTGTTACCTCTAGCCTAACAGTCGTTAGGTAAAAGCCTCTAACGCTTATATATAAAGCATTGTCAGTTCCAGAGCATCCTCTTATTAAAACCTAAAATTTTGTTTGTATCTTGATACTTTTTTCTTCCAATATTTCCACCACCATCAAATTTTTTATAATCTAATATTGATTTATATTTGTTAAGAATTGTTTTCCGATTAAATTCCGTTTTGAGTTGCTACATTTTTTTAGTTCTTTTATTCTCCCAAAGTAGTTGTTTCCTAAATTTCTACAACTGAGCAGAATAACGTGATGGTATGACTTACTCGTATTACATTATCGTATTATCCGCATGCTCGTATCACATTCTAGTATTATATCCCCGTATTACATACTCGTATTGCTCACTTGTATTATGTGTTCGTAATACATACGTGCATTACATCCTCGTATTACATTCTAGTAAGGCATTCTCGTATCACATGCTCGTATTACATGCTCGTATTACGTGCTTGTATTACGTGTTCCTATTACAAGAGCGTATCAGATGATCGTAACACGTAATGGCGGGCACTCTAGTATCACATGCCCGCATTACATAAACGTATAACATTTCCGTATTACATAAACGTATCACATGCCCGTATTACATAAACGTATCACATGCCCGTATTACATAAACGTATCACATGCCCGTATTACATAAACGTATCACATGCCCGTATTACATAAACGTATCACATGCCCGTATTACATAAACGTATCACATACCCGTATTACATAAACGTATCACATGCCCGTATTACATAAACGTATCGCATGCCCGTATTACATAAACGTATCACATGCCCGCATTACATAAACGTATCGCATGCCCGTATTACATAAACGTATCACATGCCCGTATTACATAAACGTATCACATGCCCGTATTACATAAACGTATCACATGCCCGTATTACATAAACGTATCACATGCCCGTATTACATAAACGTATCATATGCCCGTATTACATAAACGTATCACATTATCATATTATATGTTCGTATCACATCTTCGTATTACCTTCTCGTATTACGTGCTCGCATTACATGCTCGTATCACGCGGAAAGTCGCCTGTTTTATTGACCTCTGCTATCCTGTGTCGGGCTCGTTTATTGCCGTTGCAATGAACGCCCCGCTGCCGTTGTAGCAGCCCGTCGACCACCTCGTTAACCGTTGGCAGTTGCTGTTGTACTTTTATTGGATCCTCTTCGGTCTCATCGTACTACTGTTACTTTCAGTGCCATCAAAGAAATGTTGAAGCTATTAGTACCGGACATGAGGGCTGTAGCATTACTGATCCAAATCCTAATTTAGAATCAAGAATCGTATTATTTAGACCCGAATACCGATGAGAATATTTTTTTAAGCCTTCTCTACCGGTCTGAATGCCATGACAGTGGGGTTTCTTCGCATACTTGACGGCGTTTGTGTTGATCGCTATAACGTACGATGAACTCTTCGTAGATTCCATTGACTTCACTTCATTTCTCTTTACTCCTCAGTAATTACCATGATAATAAAATAAATCTGATTGGATTTGAGCCTCAGTTCCACCGGAGCCTCAACGTGAATCATAATAGGCTCTCCATAGGTCGCGAAGGATAAAATAAAGCGTGTCCCAAACCAAGCTAACGTCTGAACAATTTCATCATGTTTTATCGCTGCAAAAGTCATGGGAGCGCTCCTGATCCCACGACACAATGTTACATAACATGTGTTCAAGAAGTCTCGAAAAAATTTGCCCTATTGACCATATCTTTCCGCCATCAAAGTACGTCAATCATTTCTTATGTCATGAGTTAGAAAAACCCTCGTAATAGAACATATACAGACTGTTGAGAGGTGTTGGAGCAGCGCCCTCTATGTGTCACTGCGACCACAAAAACGATTTGAGTTTACGGGAAAAAAAAAACTTTTAATAAATATTTCTTTGTTATTGGTATTTTATATTTATTTACTTCTCATTTTGTAAAATAATTGTATGATATACTTATTAAATGTTGCCTCAATTTAATTAAAAGAAGCAAATTGTTGCATAATTCATCTCCACAAAATCAAGTATGGTAACCACGTCTCTTTCAATCCCATTATGTTTGGATTTGCTCAAAGTTGCCTACCAGCTTGGTTGGTCGTGAGCGACCAATTTTTTTCTGAAACATCGTACATCGTTTCCCAACGTCCACAAATATTTGTTCGCAATACCGAGCATGGATGACGAAAAAATCTTTCTGTCAGTTTAAGAAACTTGATATTGCTACAATCCAATTTCATAATAGAATAATTCTACAAACTACATACATACATGCTTGATTTCCCTTCTCTTTCAATCTGACATTTATTAATCCCCTTCGTTGTCACCGCAAAATCCAACATCTATTGCTTTGAAAAGAAACTCACCTAATGCAGCGCTTAAAAATATCCCATGGTCCGCTGACATTCGAGTCTCCGGTGCCCTGCTTGAGGCGGGCTCCGGCTCTCACTAAGAGAGCGACGTGGTCCATTAGGAAGATAGACCCTTGATTTATGCCACTCACGCCCTGACAGCGGGACACAGTCTACTGCCCTTGCGTCCACTCTTGAGAGGCCCTGCTGTAGGGGTTCATGTGGTTCATGCAGTCGTGTTGAGAAAAGGGGTAGGACAGAGGCCGAAGTAAAGGCTATGATGAAGAATTAAAGGCAGGGTCACAAAAGTCTCAGGTTTGAACTGAAACCTGATGACTGATAGTGCCTTCAGAGTGGTTATTTTCATAAACTCATAGAGAATCTGTTTGTTTTCATTTTAGACAATTTCATTTGAAGCCCCTTTTGTGCCGACCTACTCTATATTTAATTGGTGGGTTGCAATATTATCTAGCAACTTCTGGCCCGGAAGACATATTAAAGTTGCCGAAAATCTTCAGATATATTCATTCTTATACATTCAAGGTCATATTAAACCAAACCCTGTAATATTTTCTGCAGCTGTGTGGAAGCCGTTTGATCCTTTTGATATTTGATATTACGTTTCATCTCTTTCATGCAGGGTTAACGCAGATTAAATTTTCGCTAGAGTCATACCTCTGTAATCGTCCAATCTTTATTTTATTTTTGTTTAAACCCCCCAAGAACGGTCAATTTACCAATGTACTTTACTGCAAGTGACACCTTCTAACACGCTTGTGTTCTATTGTTTCGGTTGCAGATGAGCATGGAAGGCAACACGGCTGTGATGGACATCAAAGTGACGTACCCTGAGGACAGCGGTACCTTCACATGCCGGGCCACCAACCCTGCCGGTCAAGCCGAGACCTCGGCCACCATCACGGTCCAAAGTAAGGCTCAATGATTTGGGGAGCCGCAAAATTCGTTATAACATCCAATCGTTGGCCCAAGTAGGGCCCAGTAACATGGAGAGCCACAAAATCGCTCTAACACCCTATCGTAGGGCCACATAGTTTTCCAAGATCTGGATATTTGCAAAGTCAGCTCTAACAACTGCAGAACTTGCTCTAATTTTCAACCAGCCACCTACACAGTTCAGGATTATCTATCATAATGGGCAACAGCTATGAGAGTTCTAACAACCAATCGGTTTAGTCCTGATAACTGGGTTTGAATTAAATTCATTTAAATTCGTTAGAGGTAGGCTTTTTATTAATCTGTTGCCCTGTGTTCATGTCAAAAATGTGTTTCCATCTCCATAGCTAGGTAGGAGTCCCCAACCTTAACTCACCGTCAGGGGCGACTACGGCGAGTCAAGTTTAAAACATTGATTTAGCCTCTAGTGAGCCTCTCGTTCATCACTAAATCGTTTCATTCATGATCATCTCCACTTGGACCTAGATCTCAATTGCTAATGGATCATTATATCCCAGTTACATTAACTGGATCAGTAATTCAATGCAAGAAGTGGGCAGGTTCCTGGCAGACCTTACCTACCTTTCCGTCCAAGTGGAGGTGATTGAGACTGATGAAACTTGAAACATTTTAGGATCAAAGTTACACACGGTCTCTTCAATCATGGACCCCTATGAACATGAACCATTTTCACTCTTAGCTGATAGTTTAAGTGAGGTACACATGCTAGCTATTTGTTCATCTTTTGTATCTAGTCAAAGGTTGTGTCAGTAACGATCACAATTTTTTAATCCGATGGCAATGGCATTACCTCTTTGGTAAAACGCCTCATAAAACGAACATGGACTTCTGTCGACGCGCTACCGTGGTCAGTTTACTGTTAGTGAACAGCATGCGAAACCTTTGTGCGTCTGCAAGACTCCAGGTTAGAGAAACATAAATCAAAGAATTACGCAGATCGTTCCAACGACCTTCAGATGTTGTGACACAATTCGAACGTGTGCTTCTCGGCTTTGAATCTGCAATTCAGAGTAGATCAAGAGGCACCGTGTGTAGGTAGGTATCCTCTATGCGTCATTGACGATGACGCGATGTATTTCTTCATTGTTTCTAGAATTAAGGTCCTTTATCATTGCAAGATATACCTACTGATGATTATTTGGAATGTTTTATGTTCATTTATGGTTTTAAATGTATTTACTTGCTTTGTTAATGGGATGTTTTATCAACTAATTACATTATACGTTGAATTGGACTCATTGCAGAAAAACTTGTTTGTCCATGGGAAATATTTCACGAGGTCAACTCGACAATCAGTACGGCCTTGACGAGCTGTTACTCAGTTATGAAATTTTCTCAATATTACTTAGTTTTTCAATCGCATCATATTGCAAATAATTTTATAATTTCAAGGACGACGGCGAATTCGTTCACCACTTTTGGTAGTTTTTCTGCAGCTGGTTCACCCAACTTATGTCAGTTACCTCGAGTGAGGTCCTCCTTCACGCTGGTCCCCACACTGTACAGTGTTAACATGGGCACTCCTCCAATCAGCTTGGTTTTATCAATTGAAGCTCCGAGCTAATATGGGGTTGCTTGCGTTGTAGTCTAGGAAGGGTCGTGCATTTTATATGTCTTTTACGTTTATTGAAGGATTCCTATCTCAGGATGTGCTCACGCTCGGTTACCGCAATGCTATTGTACATTATTTATCTCATTTGTTATTTTTAAAAATGTCTATAATATATTATGTACAATCTGGACCTAATACGCTGAATAAATATTACCCAATTAAACTATCTATTAGTATCAATCACAACTCTCATATGAAATGTCAGTGTTAGCTGATAATTATGTCACAGGATTTTATTAGAATAAAATAACAAAATGGTTGGAGGAAACAAACCATTCTGATCGGACTAAAATAATTTACTCCAAGTTTTATTAAATTCTGACAAATTCAAGCAATCCGCTGAAAAGGATTATCAAGGTCATGATTTAAAACCGCTACACTTTTACGTACATGCACCCACGTTGTCTCGAACTTGCACAATAGCCGGACCTTTTTTGCCACTTGCATTTTCAGTACACGCTACTGCGTATTGTTCCACTATCCCGTTAAAGTTTGTTCCACAGACCCGGCGCCCTCTACTCACAAATGTTAGTTAGAGCCACTCGCAACTCCCGCATTACTAGGAGTAGGTACCGCTCGTTCGCTGGGGATATTGACAGGGGGGGCCGTCCTATTTTGGGCGACACGCTGCTAATGCTCTCTCGCGCCAACCGTCGAAACAGAATAACAACAAGACTGTCACCGCTGATAACAAAAATCACAATGTGGTGACTATTAAGAAAAACTTCCTCTAAAAAAGATGCCCCGAGCATATAATTTCACGCAGCTGAGCTTAATTAACAGCTACTTCCTCGAGAGGCGTTTGAAGAGGGCCTCTTAACGACTCGCTTTGAAGGTTGCGAAGCCGCTTTGTATCATGGCGTTCACAACCCTTCTTTATATTTGCCCGCCCCTTTTTGGTACCTGCAAGTAATCGTACAGAGAATCATTGAGAGAGATTATTCGGAGGTCTTTGCCTCACACCCGCTCCAACGTGGACAAAAACTTCTGTTAGAAGCGGCTGTCAGCGCTCTAAGGGCGAGAGACTAATGAACCTCGTCTGCGATCGCTCGTACAAGGAACGCATTGCGTCGTTCCTTACATCCATCTTGTTTATTGCCATTGCAACAGTTTTATTTGCAATAAAACAACGATGTTGATGCTTTTTCTGAACAATTATATTGCATTAGTTGTTCAAATTTATGCACTGACTGGGCGTCTAAATTTGCTAGTGATCTTTTGTTCGAAAATGTGCATAGATATCTACGTTGACGTCAAATGTTGTCAAATGCTCTTCCTTGACTGACGGTCTTTTACTTATAAATCGTCTTTACTTCATTTCTCACGCTGGCGTTAGATGCCATCCAATTGTACTAACAACGCAATTAAGTACAACACCCGTACGTTACCTAGTGTATGTTTCACTGGAGCTTACACTAACAATGGCCCCGGGTATCTACCTACCTGCAGAGAAGCTGTAAAAGCTTACTTCACGAGAGCAAAACACAGTTTCGTGTCTTCTTGGTATTTTCACGCTTGGTAGGGGTTGCGAAGAGCTCTCAACAAAAACCTTTGGCAAGGTCATTGAGTTGCAGAGTGTGTCGCTTACTAGCCAAGTTACCTTCACCTACTCAAGTGAAAACACCGCACTGAAATGTTAAGAAGAAACAACCGATAACTTCACTGGCCCGTGCCAAGGGTCGACTGAACAGCTAATTCATTAACGCGAGTTTGATCTCAGCCGCTTCCTTGATGCCAGAGAACACTGCCTACTTTCTCATTCTTTGCTACCAAACGTACCTATGTACTTCAATGAGGAACTGAAAGAAGAAGAACACTGTAGTGGAGGCAGCTCATCGAAATTTTAATATTTGAGTCGCTATATGATTTTTTTCACTAATACACGCTGGGTATTTTGTTCAAAAGTTAACAGTATAAAGAATGAACTGCCCTTTAGCAAAGACCGCGAGACTGTTTACTTTGTACAGGGCTCGAGGCCGTGTTTATGTAAAGTGTTTGCACAGCTGGACGCTTCGTACCTTGCTGCCAAATTAGCTTGCAGATTAGTATGGTGGACTTCATCGTACTGGTAGACTGAGCAGCAGCAAACACGTCACAGTGGTAGACAGAACACACGTCATAGCAGTAGACTGAGTAGCAGAACACGTCGTAGTGGCAGACTGAGAAGCGTAACCCATGTTGTACCAGTGAGTACTCGAAACAACACAACACTTCTCAGAGAATTCATTTTATGGAATGAAATGACGGGACCTAATCAACTCCATGCAAGTTTAAATGTTTCCATTATGCTTCTTTTCGAGTTGTTTGACATATTTGCGGAACATATCTCAGTGGGTAAACAAAGTAAAGATAAGGATCCATGACTTTATTTTTAGACGAATATCGTTACAAGTTTACAGGAATTAATTTTTCTCAGGGGGGGTAACCACCCAACACAGCGCTGTGTAGTATGCTCAGTGGTTAACCACCCAACACAGCGCTGTGTAGTATGCTCAGGGGGGGGGGGTAACCACCCAACACAGCGCTGTGTAGTATGCTCAGAGGGGGGTGTAACCACCCAACACAGCGCTGTGTAGTATGCTCAGGGGGGGTAACCACCCAACACAGCGTTGTGTAGTATGCTCAGGAATCGGACGTCGTAAAACTGCTAAATATTGCCACAGGGCGAAAAGTAAGTCGTAAGCCGCAGGGGAAACTCTGTAGGTGGCAGCAGGAGTTGAGCACCACCCAAAATAGCTTCTAGACTTGTGGCGGGGAGGGGAGGGGTTCGTGGTGTGGGGCTCTGCGAGGCACCCCCCGTGCCTGCTGTATGTGGAGTGGGGAATGTTCGATTCCCCTCACACCCAACACAACGGCTCCTTTGTCCAACACCCACACGGTCTAATCTGCAAGCAGATTAGGGGCGTCTGCTCTGTGCGACAATTTTCATGCAGCCCTTGTGCGGTGCGACCTGTGTGAAAAAAAACATTAACAATAGATATACTTAATTGGCAAAAAAGTAGGGCTTGGCGGCTGCAAACATTGATATTAAACAAGGTCAGAGGGTTGTTTTAGCGCACGATAAATGGAGAGGCTTGGCACGAATGCTCAATATCGGCACCTTATAAGGTCGCGTGCCTTGCGTTGCCAAAACGGGTGCAGCTTCACCACACGAGAGCGACCCATGACTAACACCCTTCACCTGCCCCCTACTCTTTTTCGCTGCTGTTAGGACTAGCCTGGGAGTTGTGGCGGCTCTAGCCCTTTCTTACTCATACAGACTGACTCACAGTGGCAGAAAAAAATCATGATTCATGCCCACGCTGGTAAACAGTTCCTCATTTGTATATCAGTCCCTGGCGGCCATTGTAATGTAGAGAGACACAATACAACACTGAGGCAGGTTCAAAAATATCCCTGAAATACCTTCGGCTATTGATGCGCATTTGGGGTAGCGCCCTAAATCATATTTATAGAGACTGCATGAGCCGTTTTGAAAGCAAAATGGGGTTAAATCGCATATTACCATTTGGAAAGATTTTCATGCCCTACACTGATGAGCATTTCACGATAATATAAATAGATGGTTATGCATTCCCATTACAATTGGGTTAAATCGTGCAACCCTTAGCTTTTAAAAAATGTGTAATGGAATTAGAAGGGAAATTTTGTTCATTCCTCACGTTGATGCCGACAACATGACGACTAGTCATAGTCCTACAACAGCCCCCGTCACCGTCACAAATATCTGTACTCACAGTGACATACGTTGCGTCACTTTGGATTCTAGCTCTTCAGGTCAACTGTCGGCATCTGCCCAGGTCTAAGGAGTACCTAGAGGCCTAGTGTCAGCCTACACTAAATAATCGATGACCTCATTAACTACTTGTGGATGCATCAAACCTCTAGACATTGCTTTGCTCGGTTTCCAAACATCATCAACACGTGCAGGATTCAGGCGGTTTTAAATCAATGTTGACCAAAGGAAATATTCCGCCAGATTGAGGTCCCTCAGGTTGTACATGGCAGAATGACTCGACAGTGCCAAGTCCTGTGACTCGAATAAAGATGAACCGATCTGATCAAAGAACGATGATTCTCAGAAGCAGTCCGTTTTATGGCTTCCCTGTCAGCATCAAAGAGTTTTCTGTCAACTGTGGCGGTCAGTTCCATGAGTCACTGTTATGGGCGGCACGTCCGGTCCTGTGGTGTCCCTGCCTCTCGGTGCCGCTTCCGTGGCACACTCAGACCTACTATCGTTGATACAGTCAACACAGCTATCGACCAATGAGAGCATTATTATCAATCAGTACAGTTACTTACATAAAATACCGGTCATAAGTATAATGATGACATAAGTTCTCTTGATCGGTGTAATATTCACTGGCATTAATGGAGTTGTGATTTGAACTACAAATGTTTTTTATTCTATAGGCATTCAAGTATTTTATTACGTTTTTTGCTTTGGCGGGAACGTGCATCGTGTCCAACCATGTTATGTGTGTCAGTCACTTAGCACTGATGCTTGATGGATGAAGCAGTCTGACTTTTGTGTGCCGTTCCAATCAAAGTTAGACTAGACAAATACCGTTGTGTGATTTGTTGCTACGTACAGCTAATGCATTATGATGGGCTTGCAAGCCACCCTCCCATCGTCGGAGTTGAAGTAAGGAATATTCATATGGAAAGAGCGGCTGCTAAATTAACGCCTATTAGTTATGTTATCTTGACTTCCTGTTTAATCTCATCCACATAACACAAAATCACTGCAGCAATATAGATGCTGGGGGCTGACAATGCATTCATTTTTTTAGCTCCTGCTTTCATAAAGATCTCGGGGTTCCCTCTCTAACATTTTCTCCCTGTACAGCATGGGTAAATTATAAAAAAAAATCAATTCTTTGAACAGCTCAGGTGTTATCTAGCTCATTTCACTTCCGGGTTACAATACTGAAACATGAAGAAACGACGTACAATTCATGCAGCAAACACCAAGTCACATTTCTTCATCTGAATGAAATAATATTAAAACTAATGTAAAATTGGAATTCAGTAAATTCCCAATTCGTCTCGTGCGCACGTAAAATTTGTACTGTATTGCAAACTTTAAAACATCAACTTCTTTTCATTTGTATGATCAATAAACTGTGTATAATTAGGTCGGCCACTGCACTGTGCCTTTAAATATCAACCTGTGCCTACCGTATGTTACATATTGTTGATTTGTTTCACACGATATTTCAGCAGACTACTGATTAAAAGTAGTGAATGACCTCAATGATGATGAAAGCATCAATTTGTTAAAACAATTCAGGCCAATTCTAAACTAAACCGGACTGTATCATTGAGTTACCTTCTGTTTCCTGGTTTTCGGAGCCACTCTGCTATCCAACATCAGCGGCGGCCACGTCACAGTCACGCACTGCGGCACCAGCTCCCTCAGGCGATGCTCGCGGCACTGCTGCTAGACTAACACTGGCCCTGGGCGGTCCGCGCACCGTCTTTTGAAGGCGTATATGCTAACACTGTCCCCCAGCTTGCTCTAGAAAGAGTGTTAGTGGAAGGAAGAGAGAGTGTACCATTTCCAACCACTGCCATCTGCCCCATTCCTTTTCTTAACCCAGACGCAGGAGGGAGGATACATCATACACAGCTATCTCCTACCACTCTTGTCCATGTAACCCAAATTTGGATCGCACTTAGGTCCAATGCTATAAAATAACTCTCCTTCCCTCTCTAACTAATATAAAAACATGTATTTTGATTACTTATTATGTAACCTTTTTACTCTAAGCAACTGACACTTGTTGAGATTCAGCACAGCAAAATCCAAATGAATGTTCTTCAACGCCCACGATTTTATTAATTCACCACCTCCGTCCATAGCCTCCACCTCAACTTCTGCTATGTTATTCAGCTCATGGACATGATTAGCCTCACCTGGTCTCCCGCGCTCACCAGCACTCCCGCTTTTACCCTGGGCCTCGTTTGGTTCCGTCAAACTCCCTTGCGCCGACCATCTGTTGTGAATTTCTCGTTTTTTACTGCCCTGTGCTTACTCTAGCGAGGACTAACAGCGCCGCCATACGCAGTGTGGTTCTCCTTTGATCAACATTGGTAATGCTGGGTACTCATGTTTGGATGAGTGACCGTCTCTGGATGGGAATGGATGAGTTTGTATGTATTCATGTGTAGTAAATAATGTTTTAGTTAGAACTTTTTATACTTTCATTGACTTCGGCGTATCACATATTCTAAATTGCACTTTAACGGTGATGATACATCTCACACTGTGGATGTCATACCCTTTTTCTTTGATCTAATAAGGTAAGAATGTCGCAGTAAATCAAGTTACAGCCACGGCTATGCGAGCTTCATTTAGGATCGATGAGTATCGATGCAGCGGACAGAATAACGCACGTCGTCAATCTGGGGTGGTGTGGTGGACGCACTGCAGGTTATATCCCTGCGATAACCTGTCTGATATTAACCCTGGTGACCCTTATTTGCTACATGCAAATTACGATGTCGGTGGTTTGAATCCTTGTACCTCCCTCATCAACTTCAAAGCATTTTACGATTTAAAGGAAATGTTCTCCCCTCATGGTCATCTAGGCTGTTATATTACTAGCGCCCTCAATGAATCACGACGTTGCTGCATTATTTCAGCAGTCGTTACGGGTCTCTGACAACTGTGTGTTCGCTTAATTCTTTTCAGGCTTAGAACCTTTCACCGCAACTGAAGACACCGATAGATTAAGCAGGAAGAGGAGCATATCCGAGTCAAGGATTTACAGATGGGTTTCTCCCAGTCCCTCACGCTTCGAGTATGATCGGTACCCCTGGAGAAGTCCAACTCCGAAATCTTCTCTGAGACGAGAACCGTTTCATCCTCGGAGCGAGACTCCTACTGAAGACTTCCGAGCAGCCTTTGACAGCCTCAAACCCACGCCTGTGGCCTTGGAGGACGCGACCAAGAAAAAAATGAAATCTCATCTACCTCGCATCGCATTGAAGAAAGGTCAACAGAAAATGAAGCCTGTCAAGCATGAGCAATATCAACTTCCGAAAGTTGAGCTGAAGAAATCTACGGTTAATGTTTTTACTCCAGAGACAGCCAAACTAGAAACAGTTGACCTAAAACCCGTGGCGAAGAGTCTCGATGAGAAGGGAGTCACTCTGCAGAAAATTGAACCTCTTTCCAGTTTTCATCGAAGTCATGAATCTAGACGACCTAAGTCTCCCAAAAAAGAAATTGCTACCGATGTACCGTCAGAGAAGTCGAAGGACTTCTCTGACGGTAAATATCTGGAAATTACTGATGATATCAGTAGTTCTCTGAAACGAGAAGTTGATAGTGTGGAGCCTGAGGATAATATCCTGGAAAGAAAAGATTATGTCATCAGTTCTATAGAAGAAGAAAAAATAAATATTTCAGATTCAAGTAAAATTATTGAACAGCATTCTGTTGCTATCCATAATATCGATGATGAAGAAATATTGAACGTCAAACAAACTGAAACTATTGAACGGGTTGAGGATGTTGCTCCATGGAGAAGACCCAAAAAGCAAAATGCCGACACTCCATCCCATACAGTCGAGAATCAAACTCCAAAGCATTCTGAAACCGAAGTCGCACCATCATGGCGGAAACAGTACTCACAAAGGAAAAGTAGGACAAATGGAGTGGCAGCTGTGGTAGAATGTAAGGAACCTGAAAAAGAACACAAAATGATGGAGATTCACGACGACAAAAATTTGAATAAAATGGAATTCAATAAAAACGATAAAGAAAATATCCACAAACAGAAAAAAGTTAGAAGGACAAAGCGTCGACATTTAGTCCCTGACTCTACATTGATGGATCATGCTCGTGCAGAAATAACAGAAATGGCAGAAGAAATAAGTGACTCAACAATAACGAGCTTGGATACCTGTCTTCAAACAGATACTGCAGCTGTGTTGAGTGTGGAGGGAGCGGAATCGGAGGAACACGACACTGAGCCTGAATTCACTACAGATATTGAGGCTGTTCCCGAAAATGAATTTTTTATTTCCAGTGATGACAATGATGAACCTTCAAAATCTGTTCTCAATGAACTTTCTACAGATACGGATGCTCGCTTAAAGCCAACTAAAAGGACAACGAAGGCACAGGAACCAAAAATTGGAACCAACATTTCATTGAAACCTGTGAAACGACGGCCTAAAGATCCTGAAGGAAAAACGACTATGCTTTTAAAACTAGTTGAGCGTCCGGATAATGAATCTTCTAATCTACCCGTGAGACGTGAATATGAATCCAAGCAAATATTACCCTCAGAATCTGACGCTAAAAGATCACGTCTGAGATCTAAGAAAACGCAGAAGACCCCGGAATCAAGTATTGTAGAGACAGAAGCATCGACAAGAGCGTATGAGGCAGAAGGTGTCTTGTCTACCTCTGGCAAACAGAGTGATGAGCCAACTCAAGAATCACAATTAGAAGGCAAGCCTAAAATGTCTACGGAAAAAGAAACTTCCTCAATATTCGAATCAGTTATTGAGTCCAAACCCACAGACACTGTCGGTCCAAAGAAAGAAGGAAAGCGAGTTACTCGCAAAATACTCCCAAAAACCAAACCTGAAGCTGAAACACAACCCACACTGAAGCCTGTCATACGTAAAGACAAAAGCCCGGAGCAAAACCTTTCAATGGGAGTAGAATTAAAACCGGTTAAATCAAAGGTCAAAACACCACAAACGCTACTTCACAAACCATCTCAAAAAATGAAAGAAGCCGTCAGCGACAATGCGACTCAACCGTTGTTACCCATTACAGCGGATGTTACTTCAGTTTATGCAAATACTGATGAGCCCGAAGAGTTTTCTGCCTCTCCAATTCCAGAAAGAGAATACTTGTCCCTTGAAGTTGAAAAAGACAGGGCCTCGTTAAAGACGAAAGTGGTTCCTCATCCAAGTGTGTATGTTGCCCCTGTGGACACACCCAAAGCCAAGAAAACCAAGAAAAAGCGCAGTATGACAGCCTTGAAACGAGTTGACTGCGAGCCAAAGAACATTGAGATGATCCCTCCTACTATTGAAAGACCTCTTGAGGCCGTCGAGGCCACGCCTGACCTTCCTGTCGTCCTCAGCTGCAGCATCCGAGGCTATCCTCGCCCTGATGTAACATGGTTCCTCAACTCTGCTGAAGTCGTTGAGACAGACAACGTGCAAGTGGAGTACCAGAAAAACTTCGCCACATTGACTATTCAAAAGATGACGCCCGACGACGTTGGCCTGTACTCTGTGGAGGCAGTGAATGCTGTAGGCAAGATCACAACTACGGCAACAGTGACAGCGCAAGGTAACGCCTCCACAACAGGTGTTTGCTGCAACCTGTTGTTGGTTGCCACGTGCTTCTCTAACACCTTCCTGCCAGACCCACGATGCCACAGCCGTCGTCGAATGTTGTGGCTTGTTTTGGTTTCATCAACCGTAGTAATTGTCTTACCATTGCGTACATATTTGTGTGTTTCCTAATTTTTACTTGGCAAGATATTTTTTTTTGTATACTCTGTATAATTGATGCTTTCGTTATTAATTTGTTTTAGCTAAGATTTGAATGAGACAAGCATTGAACTTAAATGAATTTTCGCTGTGCTGACAGTATTTAGGAGCATAATATTTACCCAGTGCTTACATGTAAGTTTAGATTAATCAGCTGTGTGGCATTATAGGTTATCTCACGCGCTTGCAGTAAAACCATTATTCCGTAGGAGTAAAATGTGTTGTTTGCATTTTCTGATTATTTACAATAGATGCTTGAGTCTGTTATGATCTGTAACAACTGGAATAATAGGCATTAAAAATGTATTTTCTGGTGAAGATCGACCCATATTTAGGTGTGGGTAATTTATATCACACCGTGGATTAGTGATCGCGTAAATAATATTAATCGATTAAATTTATCTCACAATCAAGTCAACAAAATCACACATTGGTAATCGATGTAGACATCATTCTCTCCGATTTGTTTAGTAGCACCTCAAGTTTCCAAAAATAGTTAGGTAAATTCATATCAGTTTCATGAGAATTTTTTTCCACTTTAACGCCAAATCGTAATTATGTTGGGATAAAATATTATTTCAAATTTATTTAATATTGTCATTCGATATTCGAAGTTTCTCATGCTAACTGGAAATCATTGTCCCTGAGGTTACAGCTTGACTATATAAAACATTTAGGCATAATCATTTGATCAAATATTCCAATTGTGAACAATAACGTATTCACTAATCGAGGATAAGGTTTGTGAGGTTCCTATTACCGGGTACCAGTCATGGCTAACAAATATAAGAACTCAACATTTGTGCACGTTAAATTCTTTAGCTGATACGAATTAATTCGAAAAAACAGTCTGTTTTCCTTTTAACGTAACTCTGCGACGACTGCTTCAAACTGCGCAGTATTTTACCATTTGAAGCAGCCGGTGCTCTGCAGCCGCCGTGTCACAGCAAAGTTTTATTATTGCACACTTGGCAAGTCTTCCTTTCAGGTGACACCAAGCTCTATTTTTGGCTGCGAAGTAGTGAAATATTCGGAGCAATATCCGCAGATTATTTCCAACTTCTTTCTGTCTATCGATATTGATCGACTTGGAACCGTCTAACTGTGAACTACCAACTTCATGAAACAACACTCACCTCAAACGATTCATTGTAGTTTTTATCCCATGATTATTGTGACATAAGTCGTGTAATAGAATAGGGTATCTCGATGGCTGTCGCCGAACATTCGTAGGGAGGGAGGAACGGGTTCGGACTACACCCTAGGTGGCAGTTCTGACGGTGGCTCACTAGTGCAGTGGCAGTGCTAGGGTAGACAGCTCAGGGGATGGTGCTGTGAACCTGAGTGCCGCTACTTGGATGGAACTACAGACATGTTTTCTTGGTTATGTAAGTCTTCACTTCTTTAAAAACTCAATCCTATTGAAAATATTGTTTACCAAATTTCATATATGATATAAATAAATTATTAGGTATTATATTTGTATCATCCTGACATCTATTTGATAGCGTTCCTTTCACTCAACATGAAAAGAAACATAGCCCATAAGCAGGCAGTCATCTGTCCTGAGTTATACATAGCCATGCAACAAATGCATGGCTGCCTGGTCACTTGGCTTCCAACGCGAAGCAGAGAATAGAGGTTGATGTATCTCGGCCAAGGGTTCTGAACTGTTGCCAACAAGAGACACTTTTGCGCTGAAGAAAGCACGGTTATTGTTTTTATACTGCTCAATAATAGTCAAAGCCGCTGTTATGCGCGGAAACAGCGCTGTTATTGTCAAATTACCTGCGTAGGATGGGCCATTGTTTTTTGCTTAACTGGTTCGCCCCTTGATCGTTCAATTGTTATTTCCTTGTTCGTAAACTGCTTGGCTTGACGTACAAACATTTGTCTTGGATAATTTGTAAATGTTTTTTGTTTGTAAATTTTGTCCTCGTGTTCATTTGAGCACATCAAGTCATCAGACACCGAAGCTGACCCCTTGAGTTGCATTTTTAACCGATACATTTTGAAACAGACAATTATATTATGGAATATCCAGTGTCGGAGTAAAATATTCTGACAAATAACAGCTAACGTTAGTAGTAACACTTACATATCTGCAGCCGTGTATATAATGATTGTTAGTGAAGCATCTGAAAATAAAATAGACAGTGTCAGCTCGTAACACAGATGTAAAAATTGACGCCCATAGATCACAGAGATATGATAAAATAACGCCTAATTTATTAATTTGGCCTTAGAAAAATCTAAAAGTATTGCAACTGGAATTATAAATCATAAATATTCGTCATACTATTTAAAAAAAGTTGGTCATCATTTGTATTTGTTTGTGATGTTCAAACATTTTTATTTCACTCTCGTTGGATTGTGAATAGTAAAATGTTATCGATTGCCTAAATTGTCTCACGTTCATTTACATTTTGTTAATATTGATTTTTGTACCCGATTTCGTTGAGTCAAAAGTTCAAGTAATGAAATAAAAAAAATCCTTCATACTATATAACTAGACCGCAAGTCACTTTTTTTTACTTTACTGAAATACAAATCGACTCGGGAATCTTCAAGTATGTTTAATCATATTAATTTACGAAACGCATGCCTGTAACGGCGATTTTATTCATTTAGGCGACACCAAACAACATTTGCATCTCTTGTTAGCCGACACCAAACAACATTTGCATCTCTTGTTAGGCGATACCAAACAACATTTGCATCTCTTGTTAGGCGACACCAAACAACATTTGTATCTCTTGTTAGGCGACACCAAACAACATTTGCATCTCTTGTTAGGCGACACCAAACAACATTTGCATCTCTTGTTGGGCGACACCGAACAACATTTGCGTCTCATGTTAGGCGACACCTATCAACATTTGCATCTCTTGTAAGGCGACACCAAACAACATTTGTATCTCTTGTTAGGCGACACCAAACAACATTTGCATCTCTTATTAGGCGACATCAAACAACATTTGCATCTCTTGTTAGGCGACACCAAACAACATTAGTATCTCTTGTTAGGCGACACCAAACAACATTTTTATCTCTTGTTAGGCGACATCAAACAACATTTGCATCTCTTGTTAGGCGACACCAAACAACATTTGCATCTCTTGTTAGGCGACACCAAACAACATTTGCATCTCTTGCTCAAAAGCCAACAGAAAGAGTCGCCTCATTTATTATTAGAGATAAAAGCGTCCGCTGAAGCATCACGTGACTAGCAGATGACCTCTTGCATGTAAGACTTTGATGGCTAGACATTGAAGCATCACATCACAGAGGAATATAACTTCTATAGACTATGGCATTGGATGCATTTATTTCATACACGTTGATGTTGATTTTTTCCCGTGATTAGATTTATAACTCCATTCCCTTCAGTGACTTCGAACCTCATATTCATTTAACCATTCATATTTGACAACAATTTCCCTTCTTGACGACATAGACTGTTAAAACTATCGCCTTCACCTGATGCAATAGTAGAAGAAGACGGTTTCCATGAGCACTTACTCGTCATCATCGCTATCATAGTGTCGGTGCCCTGACACTAAGTCGATATATTTACCGCTTATGTTTATCTGTGACCGTGTCAAGTGGGCACTCGGCCAGGAGCAGCATGAGACACGCCATTTCCTCCTCCCGCGCACAGACAGATGTACTCTGTAGGAGATGCCACAACACAGCAACTTGAGAGACCAGATGAATGAAACGGAGCAGGGAAATACACATGGGCAAAGCAACAGATTTGTTTAGGCATCTGGCACGTGAATAGTCCGTGAACTTGAAGATTGTTAGTGTTACAACGTTGATCTGATATATCATTAAATCTTTGAGAAGGGTTTGCTGGTGAATGGACGAGATACATCCCATGAGAGGCAATTGGTGAAATGGTTCTTGTAATTTGAGTATATTTATCGAACCTAATGGATTTGCTGACATGTGTTTTCTTCCGTCGCAGGGAGCAGGCACAAGCCTCCGAGAGGGGAAGTGCCCGTGTTCGTGGAAGTCCTTCAGGGACAACGCGTCAAACACGCGAGTCCTGTAGTCCTGCAGGCCCGCCTTACAGGCCACCCTCCTCCGCAAGTAATTTGGTACCACGGCAGCAAGGAGATACCAAACTCCCAGGACTTCAAGCAGGAGTATGATGCAGAAAGTGGCCAGATCAAACTCACAATCGAAGAGGTGTTTGTTGATGACCAGGGTCCTTACAGGGCGGTGGCCATAAACCAGTATGGAAAGGATGAGACCACAGCGTTTGTGGGGCTGGAAGACATTGAGGTCTTGCAGAAGAGTGAGTTGCGTCAGGCACCGCGAGTCACTCTTCCTCTCAAGGCCAGTGTCATCACCGCCCATGGGTCCGTGGAGATGATGGCTCAGTTTGAAGCCTTCCCGCCACCCACCGTTAAGTGGTACAAACAGGGTAAAGAGATCAAACCTTCATCAGAGTATATTATCATCCACGGGGACAATGAGACGAGGCTACACCTAAGAGAAGTTTATGAAGACGACTCTGGCGAGTTTGAAGTGCGAATTTTCAATGATGCCGGTGAAGCCCGGACCGCCGCCTCCCTTGTTGTCGTTAGTAAGTGCAAATAAAATTTATAAGGTTTAAAAGGAAGGTTTCAGCGCTTCATATCAAACTCTTGAATTGTGTTTAGCAATGTGACGTTTCTGAATTACAAAATCATTACCATTGCAAATTCTTCCTTTCCTAATCAATTTTTATTTTTCAACTTTTCAGAACCTGAAGAGAAAATTGAAATGGAACCACCACAGTTCACCAAAGCTTTAACACCCCAGACGGTGCCGGAAGGTGAAGTGGCAATGCTTGATGTGGAAGTCCAGTCAAAACCAAACGCTACCTTTGCTTGGTTCCGACACGGAATCAAAATAATGGACGATGAAGAACTCGAAGTATCTATTACATCTGACGACAACAAATCCCGTCTAGTCATCGGAGAGGTGTTTGAAGATGACAGCGGGGACTACACTGTCACGGCCGAGAACGACGTCGGCAAGGCATCCTCCACTGCAACTCTCCTCGTCGAAGGAAGCGGTGCCCAGGAAGCCATCGCCCCAGAGTTCAACCCACCACTCACACCAATCAGGGTCATGGATGGCCAGCAGGTCCGGTTCTTCTGTCGGGTGACTGGAACGCCGACACCGCAAATCTTGTGGTTCCATGCAGGTCGGCCCATCGGCCATCACCGAGAGGTGAAGGTGCTGCAAAGCCAGGATGGGAAAGTTGGCCTTGTGATCTCTGAAGTGTTCCCAGAGGACAGTGGGGACTACACTTGCGTGGCCAGAAACAAAGCTGGCGAGGCGAGAACAACAGCAACACTTACAGTTGAAGGTGAGAATTGACGAGATTCTCATGGTGTAATGCTTTTACTTATGTCCCTAACAATTGGAAAACATCATTAGGAGCTCACGTATATCTTTCCTAATATTCTTACCAGTTTATAGATAATTTTAATTGTATATACTGTACTATGTATGTAACATCCTGATTGGACAAACATTTCTTCCCAGCTTCTTATAAATTCTTAATGTGCATTTTTTTGCAGCTTATGAGTACACACCAGACTCAGAAGTGGCAACTGTTACTTCCGTGTCTGATAAGACGTTACTCTCAGGCTCAGTGACCGAAGACGAAACTTTAGAAATAGATAAGGACAGCAGCAGCGACTCGGACCTCTCCGAAATAGGATCAGCCCCCGAATTTGTTGAAAGCTTACCGACCATTGTCAAAGTGGAGGAAGGGAAGCCAACAAGGTGAGGCTGTTAAACATCCTGGTAACAATTTTTATGCATTTGAATTGTTGTTCTAATCCGTTGGCCTAAAGCGTAGTGCGCTGGTCACTCCTCTACAAAGACTTCCATAGAAAAAGTCAGGTTTATGTCCAAGGCTTGAAACACTCTATCCGATTTCCTAATGGTGGAAAGCCAGCATATAAACACCGAGGGTCGAAACGGCTACCAGCACAAGCCGGGGAGGGAGAGCCGTAATCAGTTGTGTGACTGAGGAAAGTCCAACACACAACCATGACTATGTGTCAGAAAAAGTTCTGCTTTACCAAATCTCTTCATAACGATTCTGTTTTTCATGGTTAACTACATATGTGGTTATTCAACATAATTATAATTTGGTTCAAAGGAATATCTCTGATCACATATTTCAACGTTGAAGTCTTTGATTATGATTGTTTAAGAGACAATGGTAGGCATGTTTCCCCTATGTAGTACACCGACTGCAGTCGTAATAGTTTCCTTCATTACAAGCCTGATTCCACACTCAACTTCCACCCTCACCCATACTGTCCTTTATCTGCATCCCTCCTGCCTAAACCATTACATGTCTGTCTTCTACCTCCTCCCTCAGGCTCCTTGCGAAAGTAACTGGGTACCCGCGTCCCAGCGTGACGTGGCTGGCTGACGGGACGGCGGTGAAGGCTAGCGAGGCCCTCACCCTAGAGAACTATGAGGACGGCACAGTGTCTCTAAGCTTGCCACGTGCCAGCACGGACCAATGCGGGGAATACACGTGCGAGGCGCAAAACAGGAACGGTGTTACCACCTGCGCCACGCAACTGGTGGTCTTGCCGCAGGGTACGAAACTGACGAGTCATCTTAATATGACCGAACAGTGTCGGTTATGCCTTGTGCTTGCTGGATGGCGATTGTCAGGTCGACTTTATCAGTGTTATTTTAACGATCGCTTGGTGGCTTCTCTGTGGTTTAGCATTACTAGTACCGAGTAATTTTAATGTTGAACGATAATAAAATACTGCCTAATATTGAAATACAAAACAACATGCTTTTCGTGCAGACATCTTGCAAGTAACAAATAATTTCGTGATAGGGTGAACAGTTTACATGCAGGAAAATATCAAATTTTGATTGAACCATGCTCTAAACTTTATTCTAATCATTTTACTTACTAAAATGTATCTCTTCGAACATTTTTTTCCTGCAGGTACTCCATGGTGATATGCATCGGGTATCTTCTTAAAATGTCTAGTTAATTCTCTCTCTTTATATTCACCTCTTTCTTCTCATTCTACCATTCCTTCATGCCCTTCATTCCAAATCATACCACCTTCATTGGGAATTTTACTGGTATCGGCAATAGCTAAATGACACATTGACTTTAGCATTCTCAACCTACTGATAATGATCTGATGCATATATTGTTTCATAGCATTATGCTCCCACCAGTGATACACTCCTGTAGCTGCCTTATTCTATTCTTTCAGAGCATAACGAGAATTCCGCTTCCTACCGTAAGCCAGATTGGGTGACACGAATGGAAGAGCTTAAGACCACCATGCAAGGTAGGGTTGACCAGTCAACAGCTGATCAGTGTGAATTACTGAGTGCCTCTATAACCAGCCTTCCTGAGCCAAAGCTGCCTTGTGAGCAGCCGCAGAGGTCTACTATTGGACCCCTGCTGCTGACCCCTAAACACAGCGTGCTTAAGAAGATGCCTCACGCTCGTCATGTCAGTGTGTCCAGCATTAAAACTACCTCACCTGCTTCTAGCACCCTCTCTGTAATGCCTAATTCCTCTGGTATATCAGTAAATAGCACCAGCATGTCCTCCGAATGCCTCGGGAAGAACTTCTCCATCTCACAAGACTCGCTGAGTCTGCACAGGTATTCGCAGTCAGAAATCGATTCCTCCGACTTTGGATCAGGAACTCACATCGGAAGTAACGACGGCTCAAACACGGTCAGCTCCCGCACAGATCGAATGGGACACGCATCCAGTTCTGTGTCCTTGGGTGATCTATCAATGGGCAGTGACTCTGTCTTCATTTCTGAAACAGAAACCATAAGCGACGTCGCCAGCCGTCGAACTAGTGAGATTCCTTCTCAAATTGTCCAGGACTACGTCGAAAACTCGGAAATAGGTCACTCCAAACTGGGTCCTCTAAGTCCGAGTGTGAAACATGTTCACTTTAAATTTGACGGCGAAGGTAAAGATACGTCCCCGCTGACCTCTACCGATAAAAACTTTGCTCAATCGGTATTGACGGATTATTTGAGCTCCCATCAAAATTCAATATCTCAATTTATCGAATCCTTAAGCAGTGGCGCCAATGAAGATGAGTCCCAGAATTCCAAATCCACAAAGGAAGCTTCGATGACAGTGAAAAAAGTTTCCCCCCTTGCCCTAGCAGGTAATGAGAAATCAATCTTGCTTTCTGACTCCAACACATCATCAATGACTGAATCATCAGATACTGCGGATCATAATCATTCCGATTCCACAGATGTACCTATTATTGACAAAAAGGTGAAGACTGCAATTGAAATCAAGTTAACTTACAACTCCCCAGAAGATGACCAAACGGATATTTCGGTCGATGTTTATGAGGAAACCTATACAGAAGATGATCTCCCCAAACCACTCACAAAGCCGTCAATTGCAACGGCACGACGAGTGTCTAGATCCTCCAAAAGATGTTATTCAAGAAATTCTGACAAATCCGACAGTGACGTTTCAGCGTCGGAAGATCAGTGTCAAAGGAGTAGATTTTCGGGGAGGTCTGTGAGCGCACCATCCACACCCAAGCTCAAAAGAAGGAACACTATTCGTTGTACAGACGGGCAAAAGTACACTTCCACCCAGGAAAGTGACACCAGCCCGATTCTTTCAATGCGGTCCTGCAATGCATCTCCTTCTACCACTCCAATAATGAATAGAAAATTGCTAAATCATGGGAGCTTATCAAAAATACCAGTGCTTCTATCAAGGGAATCTTCTCGAGAAAATGGTACATCTCCTAGCTCTAAGAAAAAAGTTGTAAGATCTTCCAGTGAACCGTGCTCTCCTCTTCAGACCCCCACGATGGGTCGAAGGAACTCCAAAATACCTATTCTTTCCCAAAATGCTTCCCCAAGTGAAAGTGTCACCAAAGCGACTACAACAAGATCACGTCTAATGGCAATCTTCAACAAATTTTCTGATAAGTCACGTCCCAATATCTCTCAGACCAAAGGAAGATCTTCAAAAGTTGTCACTATCCAAAATGACACAAGCATTAACAAAGCCTCGGCATCTATACGATCGCCTTCGAATGTTCTCAAAAGTGTGCCTGCGGTATTCAGTCCACAAGCCAGTCCTCGAACAATACGAAGTCTCAAGTCCTCTGCTCTGAGTCCCTCTTCAACTCCTCAACTACATCGTCCGGTCCATGTTACAATGAGCGCGCCCACCACTCCTCGAATTGTCCGCAGTGTAAAGACTCTTGTTCTAAGTCCACCGACCACTCCCCGAGCTATTCGAAGTTTGAAGTCGTCATCTGTGAGCTCATCGTCTGCGTCATGTACCAACAGGAATTTGGGGACTAGGCGCTCAAGTTCTCCATCAGCCCACGGCCCAGTTGATAGTTCAAGTCCTGTAAATGCACCATCTCCTTCGAGTGTTCGAAAAAAGTGCAATGTAACACTTAAAGTAGCAAGCCCTTCACAAGGTAGCGTGGATTCAACTAGAGGTTCTATTCTCAGTAGAACATCAAGTCCGAGCCCATCAATTGTGAATCCTCCTTTGAGCCCTCCAACTCAAAGAGCTGTTAGTCTATCAAGCTCAAGTCCACCTGCAACTCCAACTTCTCGTCGAGGATCCAATGTTTCTCTCACCACTCCTCTTTCGAAACGATCTGGCGGCTCCTTGAGTTCATCCGGATTTGGTAGTTTGCAATCAACCACACGAAACACTCCAGAGAAAACGTTCACCACCAGCGTAAATCTTGTGGAAGGACTCCGAATCAAACCTTCAACATCCATTCTCGATATTTTGAACACAGAAGTATATTACAGGAAAGAACCACCCAAACTTTTGAAAACCTTGATCGAGACTCCCCTGTTTGAAGATAAATATATCATGTCGGTGCGAAGAAAGTCGTCCTCCAATCTGGGGTTTCAAAGAGCTGATAGCTTGGAGGAATTTCTATCCCTAGAAAGCGAGTGTATGACCGGTAGAAAGTAAGGTAAGTCACAGTGTATTTTCTGTGTTGTTTTTATTGCTTCGGCGTGTAATTGAATTATTGAACTCCGATTTACATTGATGATGAGTTAGCGTACAGCTACGGGCATTTATGATCTCTGCAGACTGCGAGATAGCATTTTTTACCACGCAAGACCCATTATTTATCAGTAGGGAGATAATGTCCGTATTGTACTCTACTGGATTCGTTCTTCAAACAGATTACCACCTCGGTGTTCAATATTGATGGCAAATATTATCTGTAGTGAGATAATGCCCATATTCTACTCTACTGGATCAGTTCTTCAAACAGATTGCCACCTCGGTGTTCAAGGTTGATGACAAATATTAGAATTTTCATCTAAAACCGAGGACAATATACAATACAAATATCCATGTAAATACACTGGTCTTTAGTTGCTGGTACTGATCTTATATACAAAGCAAATACAGATTATCATTTTTCTATCGAATATAGAGGAGATCAATACTTCGGTACCTTCCGAATATCATGAGTACTTCGATACCTTCCGAGTGTCATGAGTGTGATTTCCACTAACACCTTTATTCTTTATTTCTCTTATTGTGAAGTATATCTGCAATAATGACTTTTCAACGAGTAATCGTCGGCATCCAACGAACTCTGATTGCATGTTTATTTTCCTTTTCAGCTGAGCACGTCGAACCTCAGTTCACGCAGGAGATGGTGAATGGAAGAGTCAGGGAAATGGAAAACTATGTCTTTACTGTGGCATTTGCGGGTAACCCTAAGCCAGAAATATCGTGGTATCATGACAACTTACTACTACATCAACATCAGGCCTTCCAGGTACGGGCAACCCCTTCCTTCCATATTATTTTCACCCGATTTGCTCCTGACTACTATCAACCTCCATTCTACCTTCACTAACGGTTATTCACCGATGCCTCCAGTAAACCGTTTTGGAAATTTTCCGTTGATATAAATTATCTCCTGGGCAAATGTCTATGTGAAAACACTACCATCCAGCCAATAGCTTCTCTTCACCAGGCGCGTCATTTCGAACATCGCTATAGTTCGACGTAATATTTAGTTCACAAATCTCACCCAATTTTTGACTATACTTACTTGTTTGGAGCAAGAATTTGATCATGTAGCGTCCAATGCTTCAACTATGGTCCTGACAGATGCGAGTACGCGGTGACAAGGCCTTCCTCTCTATTGTTGAGGCGTCCCCCAAGCACAAGGGCGAGTATGTGTGCCGAGCCATCAACTCTGCAGGAGAATGCATAACAAAAGCCACACTAGAAGTTATAGGTAAGTCTGTTTTTTGAACAGAATTGTTTAGTTTGACTATTTTTATATCAGTGCGCCCTGCCTTTTCTGACTATACTCATATCGTTAATTTTATTTGCTCGCGGTTAGCTGTGTTTACAACTCAGTTCAGCTCCTGACTTATTCTAGTAAACGTAGTTTCAACGTTCATCTAACGAAAGTGCTATTTTGAAAGGTAAGTGTTTCTTTAACAAAACAAGTTCTATTTTTATTTTTTTACAGAACTAACATACGAAGAGAAAGTGAAGATTGCCAACGAGCGCTACGCAGCCCTGAATATTCAGCACGCCGCTGAACATATGAAGGTTAAAGAACGCGAGAGAAGTGAGCGTCAAAAGGTAGCTCATAAAGAAGCCATGGAGCGAATGAGAGAGGACCGTCACAAGGCAATAATTGATAAAGAGAAAGAGTTAGAGGAAGCCAAGTTGAACACATGGAAACCACAACGCAGAGTATCCGAAATCCAGATCAAGAAAGTGGAACCTCAGACACCCAAAGAACATCGTATTGCTCAAGTTTACACCAACTGGAAGGCTCCAGTGGTTTTCGAAGACTCTTACCCTGAAATTGAACCAGAAGAGTTCTCCCCCAACCAAATTCCTGGTGTCAAGTGCTTTGTCAAAGTATCCGACACTTCAATTCGAGGAGAAGAAGTGGTCAAGGAGATTGCACCAAAGTTCTTTGAAGACGAACAAGTCGTGATTGAACTTGCTAAGGTTCACACTTTGCTGCGAAATAGTGTGCGCGTCAATGAGATTTGGTCGATGTTTCGCGCCGGAGACTTCCCGGCTCTCCAGCAGCCCAGCATTCAGACTGCTCTTGTCAAGATCTGTGAGTATATTGGTCACCAGAGGAATGTGTCGATCGTGCTGGCTGAGGAGACCAGAGTTCAAGCCGCTCAGCATCCTGTTGGTCTGAAGGCCTTCTTGCGCATGTTGAAACATGCCAATAACATCAAGCATGATGTCCTGTTCAAGGAGGTCATCCCGAAGGAAATGGGAAAATGGTCTTCGACGACACAAGAGTTGGAGAAGGTCTCTCAGATGCTCAACCAAGGCATGGTGTCAGAAGAGATTATCGCCAGCTGCGAAGCTGGTCATTTGCCCACCCTCAAGAAACCCGAGACTCAGCAGCCGCTGGTCAACATCGTGGAGAAGCAGGGTCACTCGGTGATGGTAGCTCAAGTGCTTGTGGAAGAGGCCTATAGAGATGCCAAGGAAGGTACGTTGCCCCATGCTCAATTTCAGGCAGATCCTAACACTTTCTGTTATCTCCGTATGAACCTCATTGTCTGGACGTTTGAGGGCTCTAGAGCATTGAAGTGTGGTTCATTATCAATTTAGTTTAAGTGCCCGTTTAAAAAACAAATCCTCTACTTTGAGCAATTCATGACTCGTATCAATGAAACAAAATATACACTATTTCTTGTGAAAATATAAATTACTTTGGCATGCGTATAGCTACTCTACTGTATTGTTTTAATGCTAGATAGTGTTCATGAATATTTGTTGTGTGTTAAGCATTACAGCCAAGTGTTTGTTTACAGTAGAGGGCAAAATAAAGAATCGAAGACCTATTCTACTCAAGTACTTAAGTATGCTATTTGAAAGAAACATAGGAAATGATGACTCACTAATATTGACTGTTTGTATATGGCCCAGACATGGTCAACCATTGCACGTGAACCCATCACTCAGTCTGAATTGATTGAAGCCCCCACAAAAAAATGTACTGAAGAATCTCTGGAAACCTTATTCTGTTGGAAATATCACAGCGGGTGACCTTCGAATTGTTTCTAATGAGAATTAATTGAACGATTGATAACGACAAAATTAATTTCAAAGTTCCTGCGATCAAGTTGATGAAAGTGTCTCATTGATAGTCTAAGTCAATGTTCCGCACACTGGTATTGATAACAGTGCTCAACATTTCTAGTATTTTCAATGTGAGGAAATATTGGTGGCAGTCCCTTTCCCAATACAAAGTCGATGTAAAGTTACTCTCCCCAATCAATAATTAGTACATAATTATTCAAATCGCAGAATATTCATCGTCCTCGTCAGTGAACATATAATTTCTCCACCAGTAATAGTTGGTCATTTATTTCTTATTTTTTACTTCCATAATTAGAATTAAAGTTTGAAAAGAATAGAATTTTTAAATTTGTTGTTCTTTGTAGAATAAAACATGACGAATATTTATAGACTCCTATATTTATAGTCCATGGATCTTCCCTTGTGCTGTAGTATCAAAATAAATAAATAAATAGAGTGCATTGACTTGTAGTTAGTATAGGTAATACATGTTATTCTTGCTGTGAGTGTTCCCTGAAGTGTGTACGGCAGATCGTCCCAAAGGTGTATGCACTCAAAATATGCTATCAAATAACTGAAAAAGATCTATCACTCTTGGGTGTCCGAACACTGTATTGTCCGACGCTATCAGTAATGGGGATGCAGATAAATGAACCACCATCACTCTAGGTTGGGTTCTAGTTCATCCGTCATGTCAGTATCGCCCATTCTGGCTTTCCGATTATCTCTGTTGAGCTGCCCTGCAGTCTTTTGAATTATGAACTGTTCGAAAGAGGCTGATGGTCCATAAGGTGTTCATAACGGAGTTCATAACAGAGTTGTTATCGAAGCCTGGCGATGATCGAAAACGTGATAGATTTCTGACGAACTCGTCGATTTCAAACGAATATGTGTTTGGCGATATATCTACAAACTTTATCGACATATTTCCTTTCACACCAAGTAGATGTACTCAAAAAGAGTCCAAACACCGTTTCATCTGACTTGAATAACTTTTGGACGATTATCCGTATGCTAAAAATCATCCCATCAAAGCCAGCTTGTGGAAGTTTCGCTTTCGGCGGACGGAGGGTTCTAGTCTGAGAGTAGCTGCAGAGTAGAGTAGCTGACGTGGTTTGGTTCCTCAGACCGAGTGCTGGCGGAGCATGCCTGGACGGTGCTTCACGAGGAGGAGCTCGCGCATGCTGCTGTGTTGCAAGTCAAAGAAGGTAAGCAACCGCACTCTTTGTTTCGTCTTCGGCACCGTCACCTTTCTCACCGGATCATTACCACATGTGATTACAATGTTTTTTGGAAGTCACGTTCTGCTACTGCTATTTTTTTTTGTCCATTTGCATTTTTTACTCCAGTATCTGAGGAAGTGTTTTTTATATACCTACAGACCAAAAACATAAGAAAAAAAATCATGTGCATGTTTCTTATATATTACTCCACTTAACAAATGCTGAAATAACAAGCTACACCATTCACATCATACTAACAATTCAATACTAAATCATTAAAGTGTTAAAACAAGTGATATATCTTCGAAACATTGAACATATACATAGCTATCTGATTTACATATTTTTATCAGGTATATCTCATTTGCAACAGTCAACCAACGTTTCCTTTCAAGTTACGTATTGATAACCATAATATGTTTTCATATGAATTAGAAATATTTATTTCAGAATTTAGTTGTTGATAACAACTGAAATATTTACATGTGTTTTCCTTGTTTTACTCATCTTCCAGAACAGGTTTTAATTATTCTCCTCTCACTGTTTCCACTTTCAATATGTATTGTGACCAAATACCTTGGTGTCTACCTACAGAAGCACTCTTGGTTGACAAAGAGACACACACCTCTCAGTATGTGACCCAAGAGACACAACAGACACTGTTCATTGACGAACAGCGTGAGCTGGAAACAAGGGAACTCCTGCCCTACCGAACACAGCCACTTGCTCAACCACGAACAGAAACCCAGATCACAACCAAGATAGTGGCCCAGGGTGCGGAGACTCATCCGTTGGATACTTATGAAACACAACAAGACGTCGATTACGATGAATACTCAACAGATGAACAGAGCCTGACAGAACAACTGACCACGGCCACAGATATTGTACAAAGTAAAGATGTAACAATTGAACAAGCACAACCCGTTAAAAAGAGACAAGTTAGGAAAGTGGTGAAGAAAACTATTCGCCGACCCAAATCTGTCGAGAAAGTTGCACTCAAACCTTTGGATGTGACTAGCACAATTTCTGAAGTGGAAACTGAACACGTCACTTTAAAGCCAGTCAGTCGAGTTGAGAGTGAAGAGTCTGTCTTTCACATCACAGATAGAGATGCATCAGCCAAATTAATCTCGACCCAAATGTTCTATGAACAGTCTGACCATGCACAGTTAGACATTGATTCAAATACTCAACTTTCAACACTTCAAAAATTACAGGACATTTCCGATACTAAACTCATACACACTCAAGAAGATGAATCTAAAGTTAAGTTGAATAAACTTAAACCAATAGCACTCGAAACATCAAAAACTACTGAAACTGTTACTAAAATTGACAAGGTTTCGATTAAACCAAAACCACAAACACAACTGGTGGAAACTGAACAAATTACTCTCAAACCCACTGTTCAGAAACCTGTTCGTACGTCCGAGAAACAACAGGTAGATCACGTTGACCTGAAACCTGCTAAACCCAGAGAGATAAAACAAGAAACATTATCTGAACCAGTGAAATTAAAACCACTGACAAAGACTGAAGTTGTGAAAGTTCCCGAACCCAAACCTGTTGAGTCGAAGCCACTTACTAAAGTTACTTCAACTAAACCTATTCCAGAAGACGCCAAGGTGACATTAAGAACTACTACTACGATAGCAGAGTCACCTGTTCTCGAGCCGCAGCCGGAAGAGGTTACATTAGAGCCAATGACTCCCGTTGAACCCGAACGTGCCCCACAACCAGAAACCGTCACACGCACTCCTCTTGTGAAACAAGAAGTGGCTCCTGGTTCTCCTGGCACTAAGAGGAAGATAATCAAAAAGAAAGTTGTAATTAAGAAACCAATACCGGAGCTTGAGCAGGCTCCTGAGCAGATTAAATTCAAATCCCCTAAACAGCATGAACTCGCTCCCGTTGATGAAGCTGAACAGGTGATACTAAAACCATTCACTATACCTTCCCAACCCGCTCCTCAGCCTGAACCTGAACAACCTGTAGAACAACAACTGCTGGCTAAAGTGAAACCTGTTGTTATTCCTGAACGTGAGCAGGTCGTTTTAGAAGCATTTGAACCTACGCCCATCAGGAAATTACCTGTGGAAGAGCTTAAGCCAGAGCCTGTCCAACTGAAGCCTGTACCCAAACCTGCCCCGGTTGAGCCCGTGGCAGAACCCGAACCTGTCAAACGCAAACCTATTCAAAAAATTCAACTGGAAGAACCGCAGCCCGAATCCATTCAGTTTAAGGTTAAGCAACGGCCGGCTAAACCTGAACCCGAGCCTGAAGAAGTACGACTCAAACCGATTCCCAAGTTACCTAAACCTGAACCAGAAATTGCTCCTGTAGAATTGAAACCTATTCAAAAACCCGTATCTTTGGAGCCCATTATTGAATCCGAAGCGCCCAAACTCAAAAAGGTCAAAAAGGTTATTAAGCCTAAACAAGAACCCGAACCTGAAATTGTGAGTCTAAAGCCATTCAATCGTCCCTTAAAAGAGGACGAACCCGTACCAGAGCCAATTCAATTGAAACCTACTGAAAAGAAGGAAAAACCGGAACCTGAGCCTGAAGCACCTAAACTGAAACCAATTCAGAAACCCGTGAAGGCTGAACCAGAGCCAGAGATCATTAAGCTTAAGCCTCGTCAGAAACCAGCAGAACCTGAACCGGCCCCGGAGCCAATTAAACTTAAGCCAATCTCAAAACCTTCAAAACCTGAACCTGAACCTGAACTTGTTAAGCTCAAGCCAATCCAGAAACCTATTGAACCAGTGCCTGAACGTGAACCCGTTCAGCTGAAGCCTATCACTAAACCTGAAATTCCTGAACCCAAACCTGAACCTGTTCAACTTCAACCAATTCTAAAACCTGTCAAACCCGAACCAGAACCTGAACCCGTAATTCTTAAACCTATTCCAAAACCAGAAAAAGCAAAGCCTGAACCAGAGCCTGAACCAGAACCATTGAAATTCAAACGCGTTCAGAAACCAGTCGAACCTGAGCCTGAACCCGAACTCATCAAATTGAAACCCATTCAAAAACTTGACAAACCTGAACCTGCACCCGAACCCGTCAAACTAAAGCCTGTTCGAAAAGCAGCCAAACCTGAACCTGAACCTGAACCCATCCAACTGAAACCTGTTCAAAGGCCAGAAAAGCCTGTACCTGAACCCGAACCCATCAAACTAAAACCTGTCCAAAAACCTGCCAAACCAGAACCTGAACCTGAACCCATCAAACTTAAACCCGTTCAAGAGTCAGATAAGCCTGTGCTTGAATCCGAACCCATCAAACTAAAACCTGTTCAAAAACCTGCCAAATCTGAACCTGAACCTGAACCCATCAAACTAAAACCCACTCAGAAGCCAGATAAGCCTGTGCCTGAACCCGAACCTATCAAACTAAAACCAGTTCAAAAACCTTCAAAGCCCGAACCTGAACCCGAACCTATAAAACTCAAACCTGTAAAGAAAACTGAAAAACCTCTTCCTGAACCTGAACCCATTTCCCTTAAACCAACTCTGAAACCAGTTAAAGAGAAAGAAATCGAACCAGAAGAACCAAAGCTCAAGCCCGGTAAACCTCTTAAGCCAAAGCCAGAACCAGAGCCTGAAAAGATATCGCTAAAGCCATTACAGAAACCCAGTAAGACTGAACCAGTACCACAGCCAGTCACACCAAAACTTGAATCAGGTAAGTCAGATACTTACGAGCCAGAAACAGAGCCAATTCCTTCTAGCATTTTCGAACAGCTTGAAGAAGTTGACAAAGAAACTGAACAAGTTATTCAAAAGCCCTATGCTGAAGATTACACCGAAACTGTTACAACCACAGTGACTGATGTTAGGAAAATCGAATATGAACCATTGAAACCAATACTGACACAAAAAGAATCATATACTGATGAAATTGTTCGTCAAACAACACCACATGTACGAACCGAAATTAAAGAAGTTACACTCGTTTCAGAAACGAAACCGGAAGAGCCAAAAGTGGTTGCTCAACAGTCTGAAGAAGTACATGTTGAACAAACCGTTCCAGTGTCTACTAGCCGATTCGTAGAAGATACTGCAAAACAAGTCATTCAACAAGATTTCTATCAAACAATGCAACAAACTCATCATGTCCAAATGGTTCAGCAATCTTCCACACAAATGCAATTCCAAATCGCAGAAGAACAACAAATCATAACACCGACGATTGAGCAAGTCCAGCAAACCACAATTGAAGAAGCGCCGAAAAATAGAATCGATGTCAGCCAAACTGTTGTCAAAATATCACCTCAACCATCGCCAGTATTTGAGAAAGAATCTGGACTTGTTGAGCAGCAATTCTCGACTCAAGAAGTTAAAGTAACAAGTGAAGTGCGTCAATTTGAACAAGTTGACCTCCAGCAACCTCAGGTGATCATGAGAGAGATGCAAACCATCACATCCATGCAACCCGAGATTGTGCAAACTATAACCCAGCAAGTAATTACTGGTCAAGCCATGACTGGTCAGCAGGAACGAACCATGGAGACGGTGACCGTTAAGCAGACTACGGTCACACAAGAAGCAACCAAATCTCCCACCGTTGTGAGGAAAGTCAAGAAAATTATCAAGAAGCCAAAGAAGGAGACGACTGTTACGGTTGAAGAAGTGCAAGAGATTCCGGTTGTTGATGATGTCACTATAGTTAAGAAAACTGTAGTCCGGCAGCCTGAGGTGATTGTGAAAAAGCAAGAGCAAGTTGTTGAATCCCATGAGCAGTTTTCACAGCAACATCAAGTTTTCCAACAGAAAGTTGAGCAACAGCAACATACAGTTGTACAAGAGCAACATCAAGTTGTACAACAGCAACAGGAAGTTGTTCAACGGCAACAGGAAGTTGTTCAACAGATAGTTGTACAGCAGGAACAACAACAGAGTACACAGAAAAAAGTAAAGAGACAAGTGGTACAAGAAGAAGTGAGACAGCAGGAGGTCACTCGTAAGTGGAGTTTTGAAGAGACAGTGAAGTGCACGCCAGCAGTTTTGACAATAACACATGCTTACTCACACCGACCCTAACAGTTCGCTCGCTCTCACGGCCTGTATATCATAGATGACTTTTTACATTTTGCCGTGAAGTTCTTTCTACTCCGATTTGTACCAAACTAATCTTATTTTAATATTTTCAATCAAATGCTAAAAAAATTGTAGATTCATTCAGCTTCGAATATTAGTTCCTTTCATTGACAAATATAGATTACGCTTAACCACAATTTTTGCTACGTTTCAGGTCTTCGTTTTCCAAATGTCACCTCTAATACTTGTTTTTTACAGCATTTTTTGTGTTTTTTCTTATGTATTCATTTTGCGCAGTGATATTGTATTTCTCTACTAATGTTCCTTTGTTTCCAGTTACGATACAAAGTGTGATATCTTAACACAAAGGCCTTTGTTTCCAGTTACAATACAAAGCGTGAGATCTTAACACAAAGGCTAATCTCTGATGCATTTGACCAGATTACGTCACCATTTGTTTGTGTTTTCTTTTTATGAACAACAATACCTGTGCAGGTTAAACAACCTTACCACACTCTTCAACCAGGGTGCTACTTTTGAATTTGTGTAACACATCTGCTATATCACTATAGTTTTTTGTGCTCAGTTGTGCAGCACATAGTAAATTCTGCTTTTATGTACCCCCTAAATAACAACGAACCACATACGGATATGTTTTTAAAGCAATTAAATGTGTATGGGAATTCGTGTATCTACTTACAGCAAGTGTTCCATCAACATCCAAGATTGACTCTGCTACTTGACAGACATCGCCAATAGACCTGGACTAGCGTGTCCTCCTTACTGAACTCTCGCTCCCGCCCAATCGGTTGATCGAGATGTTCAAAAATCACATTAATCATATTTTTTTTCGCTAATTCATCACGTATTGTGTTCCGACCTCACTTTGGCCCCCTCTAATTGGCCTACGTTTACTGGTCTGTCACTGATCGACCAGCTTCCAGCTGGCTGTGCCTGTGATAAAGCTCGCGCTTGACAGCTGCTGGGCCTGCTTCTCCCGCTGCTGTGTTCGAATATGGATTCAAGTTATATCAAAGGGTGACCGATCTTCCGATAAATTTTCTTTAATAAAATATTATATTGTTTGTGTGGGAGTTGCGTCAATAAATCCACGTTTGTTATCATTTTTATTAACGAAATGATGCTCTAACATATCACACATTTTAACACAAAATCATTATTTTCTGCCTGTCGGCTGCAAACAAATTCGTGTAGTTTGTTACTATTAGTTAATTTTTGAATCTCGTTCAAGTGCCTTTGCTGTGTTGTCATTCTTCAGATTTACGTGACCTTTAATTCATTTAGATTGTGTCAGCGATCTTCTTGCTCGTCGCTCTGTAATTATTTGGTCATCATTGTTTTGAACTCGTAAATTGTATTGCTATTCTTTTGCTGAAAGGAACTTCCTAATCAAAGTTCCTTTGCTTGTGTTGACTCGTTATCTACTCATGTCCTAACTTCTAATGTCCAATCAGCTGCTTGCTGTGGGTAATGAATCAGTACTCAAAGCAACATTTACTATTAGTTGATAGTTTTATTAATTACTACTCATTGCCGAGACCAACCATTGAAATTTTTTGGAAGAATACCAATTTTCACATCAAAATTTGAAGCGTTGAATGAGGACACTGTTTGTATATGTTATACTCATTGCGGAATATCACAATAGCTCTTGTTTCTTGTAATTCCCTACATACCATCACCACCAACTGATGGCCCGTGATGCGTAACGTACGTTTTCTTCATGACTGAATCATGGTCTCCACTTTCAATCCTATTTAAATGCTTACTAAAAAGATGCGAAAGCTATTCAAGTTCTCCGAAGTTTGACACGTCGTCTCATCGCCGCGTCTTTTGTCACTTTTCAAACAGTACAATCATCTTCATGCTGGACAACTTCTGTCACATTATGACTTATTTCGATGAAGATTCTGTATGCTTGGGCTGGAAATTTTTAGACGTTCTCTCATGCAGGGGACTTATTTCGATGAATATTCGTTATGCTTGGGCTGGAACATTTTAGACATTCTCTCATGCATGTGACTTATTTCGACCAAACTTCGGTATGCTTTGGGGGAAAATTCTGGGTATTCTCCTATGCAAGTTGGCTGTGGACTAACATTTTGAAAGATTTATACTTTGGTACATAGATTATCCTAAACAGTCATTGGATATTATCCAATGCATTTGCACTGTAGACAAACATGTTGAAACACATAGTACGGTAAATAAATTATCCCAAACAGTCTTTGGAAATGATCTCATCCATTTTAACCAAACAAACATGTTGAAATATATACCCTGTGTAACATAGAATATACCCTAGAGTATTTATACATTCTCTCGTGCATTTTCACTATTGACTATCATGTTGAAACATGTACACACAGATTTTTCCTATACGGTCTTTGGATATTCGCCCATCCCGTTTCACTGATGCATAACATGCTTAATATATACACTACACAGATTATTCCAGACAGTCTTTGAACATTCTCAAATGTCTTCGTCTGACCAACCCACCGCCTCCGACAGTTCCAGCCCTGGTGCCCAGGGTCGCCTCATCAGTGGTGAAAGAGGGCGCTGGAGGATCTGTCGAAACATTTGACATAGGTAACACTTTGAAACATTTCCTCAACTCACACATAAAATTCTTAACGACGCAAAAATTCTTCAGTGAATTTAAAAATGTCTCAAATTAGGTCAAACAATAAAATTTAGTTACGACGTACTTTCTTGTCTGTTTTTTATGTCTCAGTTTTGCTTCCTATTGTTTGGAACATGCATAATTCAGACAAGTCTTGACCTGTTGTGTTAGAAAAAAGCTAAAATTCTACAACAGATGTGTTGGGGTGGATGGATGATTATTCATTTTATAGATCAATAATACTGTATTTTATTATTTCTTCTTTCTTAGGTTCTATTTTTTTTTCTGCCCTTTTTTCATGATGATAAATTTTGCATTGGTTTTTATTATATATATCGAGGTTGGTTGAGACAAGGTGGGACCCGCGGGACTCGGGCGACCCGGGGTTTCGGGAACCCAGGGGACTCGGAAGACAAGGAGAATTTGGGGGGACCCACCTGGACCCTTTTGGGGCCCTTTAGGACACTCTTGACCACCTTCGGGACTCTCTTGAGAAACTGTGGAACGCTCTTGAGGCCTTTCTGAATCATGGAACCTTTGTTCCCCCTTCCCATATTTACTTTAAACCTACTCTGTATCTACAATAAACCTACTCGGAACCTACGTTAAACCTACTCTGTATCTGCGTTAAACCTACTCGGTATCTACGTTAAACCTACTCGTAATCTACGCTGCACCTACTTTTTACACTCTTCAATTGCCCTACGGGGGAGTCTGCATTAACTTCGCGTAGGGACTCCGGTGGAAAACGGAAGCAACTACAACAACACAACGGAAGTGCTCGGCCAAAAATCCCGAGAGAAATATTCGTTTCAATGCATCGATGAACAAAGTAGTCCGGAGTATATTCTCTTTCTCATTTCCAATATTCTCCAATTTATGAGACGTATAAATTAATTTTCCTCACAGTAGTCGACCATGAGTGTGATAGCACAGATTGTCTATTGTCACTTACACACATGTGCCTATCGATCAATTGAACATTCCGTTTGATTGCATGTTTTAATTCCTGTACTCTTGTTTAAATAACCCAATTACCGAATGGAGCACGTTCAGGAACTGAAAGTTGACGAGCATTAACTAGATGATATATTTGTCAAATTGGTTTCCTTATCATATCCATTGGTACGGTATTTCGTCTAGTGGGTGATTGACAGGTATGGGTGTTCGGGTAAGTTTTTTAGGGACACGCTTCACATATTAATTGCTCTGCGTTCAATGTATATCATGTTCTAGAGAAACATTTGAAAGTCCAAATGACTGACTAAGCACCTGGCCAACAACAATAGCCTTGATGCATCATGATTCTTGATGTTATCTTGATATGCCGCGGAAAGCAGTAAAGTGGTGTCGATGTGTCGTGATTTGTCGATTCTTGATCTTTGATTGCTCACTCTTATCATGTTGGCAGCTTCGATTGAACTGAGCAGCGTGATGCCTCAGGACGTCTCGGACTCACTAACACAGTCTGCCCAGGTGTCGCAGGTCGTCTCAGGTAACGGGCTTGATACACTAACACTGACTTCCACTCACTTCCATACTTTGATGCTTCTCACACACATTTTTCTACCATTGCTCTAGTCGAGGCCTATTGGCAGTCTTGCGGCGTTTAGTAACTCACTCTGTTGCCCACTTTCCCTCAATTCGATCATCTGTGATACGTCACGTGCTTGACAGCTGCTGGGCTGGTTCATCGAATGCTTTTCTGGCATTTTGATTATCAAGTTGCCTCAATGGGTGATCATCCTTATGGGATATTTACAACATACGTCCTGCATTTATTCATTTGCACCTCTTCTTGATAAAATATTACATTGTTTATGCAAAAGTCACGTCAATATTGAACAGTTATCAACATTTCCATCAGCAGAACAATGCTTCGACATATCACAAGTTTAAACACAAGATTTTTTGTCTGTTGTGAACAAATTTCTATTGTTGGTTACTCATCTGACGCTGGTTAACTTTTGAGTTTCGGTCATGGGCCTTTGCTGTGTTTGCATTGTTTTAATTTTCGTGTCTTTTCTATTCATTTATATTGTGTCAGAAGTTTTCTTGCTCGTCGCTCGGTAATTATTCGGTCTTCATTGTTTCGATTTCTGATATTGTATTGTTATTCTGTTAAGGAAAAGAAGCTCCTAACCAAAATCCGATTAGATGCTTGTTGTCGGTTTAGAATCAGTGCTCAATGCAACATATGTTATTTGTTATTTGTTTTCATAATTTCTACGTATTGTCCAGACCAACGAGTGAAGGTTATTTACAATAATACCAATGTTGACATCACATTTTGAAACGTTGAATAGACGCTCTGTCTTCTAATGTATACGTCATGATTATCGTGTAATAACATATTCCTTTAGTTTTTCGTAATCCTTTACAAACCATTACCGCCAACTAATGACCTATGACGCAAAACGTACTTTTTGCCCATAACTGAATCATGATCATCATTTTGATTAATTTGATGCACACTAAAAAGATATAAAAGATACCTCACTTCGCGGGAGTGTGCCTTGTCGTCTTCTCGCAGCGTCTTCGATCCATTTTCGGCCACGTGATAGCAGTAGTACCCTGGTAAACTTCTGTTCATTAGAAATGATTTTGATGAAGATTCTGTCGACTTGAGCTGGAAATTTTCTATATCGTCCCATGCATTTTCCCTGTTGACTATCATGTTCGAAGATGAAAGCTTTTGTACATAGACTGTCCCAGACAGTCTTCGGATATTACCCCATGATTTTCACTGCTGACTTACACGTTGAAACATACCATTGCTCTAAACGAGGTTTATTGGCAGTCTTGCGGCGTTTAGTAACTCACGCTATTGCCCACTCTTCCTCAATTCGATCATCTGTGATACGTCACGTGCTTGACAGGTGCTGGGTTCATCCACTGTTTTTCTAGCATTTTGATTATCAAGTTGCCTAAATGGGTGATCATCCTTATGGGATTTCTGCAACATACATCCTGCATTTTTCCATTTGCACTTCTTCTTGATAAAATATTACATTGTTCGTGCAAAATTCACGTCAATATTAAGTATTTATCAACATTTTCATCAGCAGAACAATGCTTCGACAGATCACAAGTTTAAACCCAATATTTTTTTGTCTGTTGTGAACAAATTCCTGATGTTGTTCACTATTCTGACGCCGGTTAACTTTTGAGTTTCGATCATGTGCCTTTGCTGTGTTTGCATTGTTTTAGTTTTCGTGATTTTTCCATTCATTTATATTATCAGAAATCTTCTTGCTCGTCGCTCTGTAATCATTTGGTCATCATTGTTTTGAACTCCTATATTGTATTGTTATTCTGTTGAGGAAAAGAAGCTCCTAATCAAAATCCGATTAGCTGCTTGTTGTCGGTTATGGAACAGTGCTCAAAGCAACATATGTTATTTGTTACATGGTTTCCTAATTTAAAAGGATAGTCCAGACCAACGAGTGAAGGCTATGTGGAATAATACAATGTTAACATCACATTATGAAACGTTGCATGAGGACGTTCTGTCTTCTAATGTATAAGTCATAATTATCGTGTAATATCACATGCATTTAGTTTTTCATAATCCTCCACATACCATCACCCCCAAATGATGACTTATGACGCAAAACGTCCTTTTGCATATGACTGAATCATGGTCATCAGTTTGATTAATTTAAGGCACACTAAAACGGTATGAAAGATACCTAACTTCGCGGGAATGTGCCTTGTCGTCTCTTTGCGGCGTCTTCGATCCCTTTTCGGCCACGTGATATCAGCAGTACCCGGGTTAACTACTGTCCATTGGAAATGATTTATATGAAGATTCTGCCGACTTTTGCTGGAAATTTTCTATATCGTCCCCTGCATTTTCCCTGTCAACTAATATGTTCAAAGATAAATACTTTTGTACAAAAATTGTCCCAGACAGTCTTCGCATATTACTTCATGCATTTCACTGTTGACTTAATTGTTGAAACATACCTACTGCTGTACATGGACTATCGCAGAGAGTAATCGGTTATTGTCCCGTGCATATATATCCACGATTATCATGCTAAAACATTAACACTGAGGTACACAAATTGTTCCTGACAGTCTTTACATATTCTCCGAGCATTTTTACTATTAACTATCATGTTGAAACAGATATACTAGACAGACTATCGCAGGCAGCCTCTGTACATTCTCCAATGTCCTCGTTTGACCATCCAACTGACTTCAACAGTTCCAGCCTTGGTGCCCAAGGTCGCCTCAGCAGTGGCGACCTCTGAAGGATCTGTCGAAACCTTTGAAATAGGTAACATTGAGCAACACTTTCTCAACTCGCACATGAAATTCTTGACGATATCAAAAAACTTCCCTGATTATGAAAATATATATCAAATTCTATCAAACATTACATGTTAGGTAACATTTGCTGATAATCTATTATGTCATCATAGTATCTAAGTTTGTCTCTTGATAATGGAATCATGCAAAATTTAGACACGGCTTTGAAATGTCGGGTACTCAAGATTGCCAATAAGGTGCAAGCTGTTGTGTTATAACAATCTATAAACACACTACTGATGAGCTCGGTCAAAATTTACAAGAAAAATATTGGTTCCGATTCATCAATGCACGAAGTACACGGGATTGAATTCATTTTATAATTTTCTCAATTACGACATAATTTCTTCCACCGATTTATGAATATACAAAAACATAGATGAGTCGTCTCCTCTCAAATATTTTAAGACATACTACCACATTTGCCTTACTGCAGTTGATCATGAATGTAATAGTACCTGATTGCCTGCTATTACATACTCACTGGTAACTTCTGCTGCTGACCGATTTTACAGTCAATTGAGATTGAATGTCCTACATCCTCCATCCCTAATTAACTTTTCCAATTATATACTGGAACACCTTCATAAACTCAGAGCTTGACTAAATTTGAACCAGATGATATATTTCGTGGTTGATTTGCTCATCATATCATTGAGCTTGAAATTTCATCTAATGAGTGATTGACTATCATGAGTGAGGTTGAATGTTTCAGGGACACGCTTCACATAGTAACAGTTCTGCGTGTAGTGTATTTCATGTTCCTAAGAAACATTTGAAAGTTTAAATTACTAAGACTGCGCACCTGGCAAACAATAATCGTCTTGGTACATCAATTATTCCTGATGTCATCTTATAATGCCGCTGTTAGCAGTATGGTGGTGTCGATGTGCCGTGAGGTGACGATCCTTTTTCTTTGATTACTCACTATAATCATGTTGGCAGCCCCGATTGAACTGAGCAGCGTGATGCCTCAGGACGTCCCGGACTCACTGATACAGTCTGCCCAAGTGTCGCAGGTCGCCTCAGGTAACAAGCTTGACACACTAACACAGACTTCCACTCACTTCTATATTGTGCTGCTTTTCTCACACATATTCCTACCATTGCTCTAGTCGAGGCCTATTGGCAGTCTTGCGGCGTTTAGTAACTCACTCAGTTGCCCACTGTTCCTCAATTCGATCATCTGTGATACGTCACGTGCTTGACAGGTGCTGGGCTTGTTCATCGACTGCTTTTCTAGTATTTTGATTTTCAAGTTGCCTAAATGAGTGATCATCCTTATGGGATATCTGCAACATACATCCTGCATTTTTCCATTTGCACTTCTTCTTGATAAAATATTACACTGTTCGTGCAAAATTTACGTCAATATTAAGTATTTATCAACATTTTCATCAGCAGAACAATGCTTCGACAGATCACAAGTTTAAACC